>JALBZD010000246.1:0-41719 GCA_038050675.1 Globisporangium cylindrosporum | reverse complement strand
TCAATCAGTGAAATCAGACACTCTGACACACGCTGAACCAAACTTACAGCTTGCACTGTAATCAGCTGCAATGATAGGAGCGCACGGTAGGTCGGATGACAGGTCGGCCGGGCGTGCTCGCGGTCGGTTGGGATCTTGAAATTTGTATGGCACTGTTTCTGTGGTCGGCCGCAAACGGACCATCTCCCCTCCACCCATCCTCCCTCTGGCCCTTGATGAAGTGATCGCGAAGTGATCGAAAATGGCAATTGCCATTTCTCATTCTCACAGCGCGATCGAGTGTCAATTTGGAGCGTATCGAAGTGGGAGGCAATATACAAAGCAGCAAGAAGGGTCCGCGTCGGGGTCATACGTAAGTCTTGTGCGATTATGCAGCCCGTTCCAATCTGTCCAGAAGCTCATATAGGTACCGGAGAGGTCTAACGAAGACGAGAGTTTGGTCTTCATGTAGATACCGAAGAGGTAGATCTACGGGTAACGAAGGAGAAGAGCCTGGGCGACTGTGTGGAGCTCCGACAGTCAGTCCACTTCTAGTGCGATCACACACAACGCACTGGCAATAACATTGCAGATGGCGATTGCTTTCTCCCTGTAATCTCTTGGTGGTGCCCGATTTTTTTGAGAGGGCTTGCTGATATTGCATACCGGCACCAGCACTCGGGATGGAGGGGGATATCGTGCTGAACTGAGAGCTGCGCGCTGACTGGTTGGTTTCTGTTTCTGTTTTGGTTGGTTGACGGGTCCATGGTGACTACATAGTCTAACATCAGAGAGGTATGTAATGTAGGTGATGATTCGCTGATGCTGAGACGGCTGTAGATGACGAATGCGCGAAATACAAAATGCAACCACTCGACAGCCCTGCAATGGAATTGGGCACTGGACCCTGGGGCAGGCAGACAGGGAGAGATGAGATGAGATGAAATGAAATGTCGTCCAGTCTGAATCAGGCTTGGAGGCAGCCACCATGTCACCGGATGGTGCACTCTTTGACGGGAACTCTCACGCCTCCGGTGTATGGCAAATCCGAGCGTGTGTGCTCGACAAAGTTGTGGAGCTCCTCTCTATGGTGTTTCTGGCTGTTTAGCTCGAATAGACAACCAACTGCATACTGCTTACTCGACAGGAACAGCAAAGACGTCGTGCTCTGACAGCGGAAATCTGGAAACCCAGCCGACATCCTCTCGATGCGCGCGCGGCGGCTCAGATGCCTGTCCCCTGTACAGGCATGCGATCTCGCTGGTTTTGTCATAAAACTTTACTGAGGAGCTCCGGTGCGGACGGACCAGGCGAAGGGCTCGAGGGCTCGAGTGAATGCCACCCCTGGCAAAAAGTGCTGTCTGCTCGCTGCGATCAGGTGAAAAGGCAGCCTCATTAGGCAGTAGCGTTCGTTTGGAGAGAGCGCCGGCCATGTTTGTTCTCCTAGCTTTTTCCGGATCTTCTTCCTCTTCTGGGCATGGAGTATCGCCATCGAGGTGCGAGAGCGAGCGAGATACCCTTATTGATTCATCTGTCAGCCAATCCTTCCTTTTAACCGTAAGCGCGAGCGCCAGGAACCGAGACTACCAGTGAACGTTACTGACAACGTTGGCCTTGTGGCTTCTTTACCACTCATTCTGTAGACAGGGAGGATGAGTACACTGGGCCCAAACTACACTCAGCCTGAAGTTCAGATCTCAGCATTCATAGCCATCCGAGGAAAAAACGGGGTCCTGTCTGGAATGAGCACAAAGAACCATTCTGCCCACTTGTTCTGTTCTTTATACGGCGGTGACTCCTTTCGAGTGGCGAGTGCGCAATTGCTCACATGTATGCCAGTGCATAAGATAAAGATAGCCTGATAATCCGGGAATAAATCTGGAAGCGAGTGACTCTCGAACAGTGGAGCTCCTCTGCCTCCTCCTCTCGAACAGCTCCGTGGAGCTCCTCTCTCTCTCCCATCCAGCAGCCTTCATTGCGGCCTTGCCGTTGAGTTAGTGGCTTCCTGCATCGTCTCCTTCCAGAAGGCCAAGAATTACGGATACTGTAGGTCGCAAGCGCACCTAAATATACCTCACTGAATCATCATCATCATCCTTCCAGAGGTCCCCAAATATGAAGTAGATCTCTAGTTGAAAGACTGTTGTCTAGAGTGAGAAACTGGACCATGTACGAGCTTTCCTGTTGTCACGCTTCCGTCCCTCTTTCGTTGGAGGATGCTGGATGAAGCTTAAGTGCAATATGAAGAATCGATAGATCGCTATGGACGGTGGGTGCCCTTGTCTGGTGGTAGAGCTCCAACTTGCGCTCTCTTTCTATCATATTCACCTATAAACACGCAGCCGCGTTGTTCCACGACCCAGAGAGCTACTGCGAGCGAGAGGAGGGTACTTGATTTTCGCACAGCCTCTGCAGTTCTTCCTGTTTGACACAAGAACTTCGAAGTGTCGTTAGACGAGGTCCACTCTGCAGCGTAGATGCTGATGGATAGTCTACCGCAGCTGAACTTCGCGCTATGTTCTTCGCTTCGAGAAGCGCAGGTAGGCGTCGTACTGTGCGAATGTATGTGTGTGCTGGAGAAAAGGTCCTATCAGAGCAATCGACAAAAACACACATATACATCTACCAGATGCTCGCCTAGGGCTCGCATTACTTCTTCTTCTTCGTGGCGACTCGACTTGTTGACAGGATTTTGGTTTTGAGGAGCCCAAAAAGCCACTTTGGGATGGTCAAGCCGGGAACAAAAATACTGACTGCACTATGTAGCCATAACAACAGAAATGCTGCTCGTTGGACTGTGTTCAGCGGAGTGCAGAATCCTAGCCTTTGCCTACCTTCCTGCCCGTTCAAGGGAGTACACAAAGCTTTGTGGCCAACTTTGATCAATTCAATTGGTTCTGCAGCCAGAGGAAGTGGTGGTCGCTGATAATTAGGAAAATCTCTGTTGACAACCTCGAGGGTGTCGTCTCAAGTAAATTGCCAAAATTAGATTGAGAATTTGTATTTTAACCGCTACAGTGCCATCTATTTCCGGTTGTTCTGTGTGTGCGATATGGGAGATCACTGCTACGAACTACCTGCTGTTCCTACTTCCAACAACACTAGTCCGCTCTCCATCACCATCACCGCTGCAGCAACAGTAAGTCATGAAAACTCCTCTGCTAGGCGGCAACTCCGGGATTCGATCCATGGCGGCACCTCCACTCGCAGGCTCTTCTTCTTCCTACAGTGACGTGCGTCGCGATCCGTCTACATACTCCTGTACGTACGGTGCAACTATACTAATACCTGTTTATTAGTCTCAGTTTGACTCCACCTTATAAACGAATTCACTCTGCTGAGGTGTGTCGCTCCTTTCTCATAGTGCGACGGTCCCGAACACCCGATGGCGCTTCTCCAAGTACCCTCAGCAACAACAACAACAACAACAACGCCATCCTATATCCTCTGTCGGCCAACTCGAGTCGACGGATAGAGAATGGCTCGGTGCGCGTCGTCGTGCGCTCTCGGCCCATGAACGCGGTCGAGAAGGCGCGCGGCGACCAGCACCTCTTCCGCTTCTCCGCGAAGGAGATCAAGGACATGCAGGTGATCTCGGCCTCGGGCTCGAACCGCGAACTCGTACGCAGCTTCCAGTTCGACTTTTGCGCCTCCGAGGAGCTCTCCCAGGGTAATTTCTTCCGCTCAAGCGGCGCGATGGCGCTCATGGACTCGGTCGCCGAAGGCTACCTCGCGACGATCTTTGCCTACGGGCAGACTGGGTCCGGCAAGACTTACAGCATGTCCGGCATCGAGGAGCTGCTGACGATCGCGCACAAGAAAGTGATGGAGCCGGTGACTGTGAGTCCAACGTTCCGCCATGATGAGCACGTTGAGCTCTCGGACGGCATCATCCCACGAGCGCTTAAGTACCTCTTTGGGCTCTTCGAGAAAGCGCCAAAGGAAGTCAAATTCGTCGTGCGCGCGTCCTACTGCGAGATCTACAACGAGCAGGTGTTCGACCTGCTGAACCCGGCGTCCGGTGCGCTCAGCGTGCGCTGGAACGACCGCAGCGGCTTCTACGTGCAGAACCTGCTCGTGGTGCAGTGCGACTCGGTCGACGACGTCATGGCGGTCGTGCAGGAAGGCCACAAGAATCGGCGCGTGGGCACGCACGAGATGAACAAGGACTCGAGTCGCAGCCACTCGATCATGACCGTGCACGTGGACCAGCAGACCACGGACCCGAACGACGGCCACGTCATCACGAAGTTCGGCAAGGTCTCATTCGTGGACCTGGCCGGCAGGTATGTGTGTGTGGTAATGTGGTCCTTAAACTCTCTTCGGCAGTCCTAGTATTCAATATGAGTGTGGTGGTTGGTGTAGTGAACGACTGAAGGAGACCAAGTCGTCCAACACTGAAGAGACAAGCAACATCAACAAGAGCCTGCTCACGCTGGGCAAAGTGATCTCGGCGCTCGCGTCCAAGACGAACGCAAACTTCATCCCGTACCGCGACAGCAAACTCACCAAGCTGCTCATGGACTCGCTTGGCGGCAACAGCCTCACGCTCATGGTCGCGTGCGTCTCGCCCTCGTCCGCCGCGCTCGAGGACACGCTCAGCACGCTCAACTACGCCACTCGCGCCAAGAACATCCAGAACAAGCCCACAGTCCAGGTGGACCCGATGGAGTTTGCGCTCAGCAACCTGCGCAAGGAGAACCACCAGCTGAGGGCAGAGAACGAGGCTTTACGACTGCGACTACGGTCGCTTGGAGTAGGAGGTGGTGGAGGAGGACTTCGAGCAAGTCAGTCCAGACTGGCACTGCTGGAGCCGATGAGTGAAGTAGAAGAGCACGACCAGCAACAACAGATGATAATGAATCGAAACCCAAGCCTCGCGTCGATCCCATCGACGTCACGACTGCAGCCGCTATCAGAAAGCTCGTACCTCGTGCTTCCTCCTATCAGGGTGTCTCGCTCACCGGGAAGAGAACGCAAGCCGCATGTTCCTGGCTTGATCCCGACAAAACCTTCCGCGGTGTCAGCATCATCTTCTTTGTCGTCGTCGCTCAGTGTGGATTTGTACAGAAATCAATTACTTTCGCTCCAGGAGGAGAATGAGAAACTCGTGCAGCGCTCGACATCCGCAGATTCCAAGATGCGCCAATTGAAAGTCGAGAATGACGCGCTCCAGCTCAAGTTGAGGCAGATGGCGGAGACGGGTGCGGCTCAGAAATCATCGGTAGTTTTTACTGCCAACTCGTCTCCGTCGAAATCACCGTCCAAGTCAGCTCGACGCGAGAGCTCTTCAGGCGCAGTCGAAAAGCTAAAGCAGCAGGTCCAGCAGCTACAGCAGCGTGAGCAGGAGCTCATGCAGGCTCTGGTACGTTTGGGTTGTTGCGTGTTTGGGTCCTCGATTTCCAAGATGGCTACACTCTGGGGGCTGTGTGGCTAATGTACTGTCTGAATGCTGTCGGTGGTGGTGCAAATACAGGCGCGGCGAAGTCGAGGCAACCGCGATACGCAACTGTAGCGGAAGACGACTTTGGGGCGTAGTGATTCAAAGTCCTGTTTCAAAGTGGCCGCTAGGTGGGGAATAGTGCTCCATAACAGTCGGTTGTCGGCGATTTTTGAAACGATAAAGTACTGTAGAAAGCTACTCTTTCTTCGTGGTAGGCAGGTGTAAAGCGAGAAAATAAATGTCAAGATGCTGGATGTCGATCTCTAGGGGGAAAAGAGCAGGCTTGACAACGAAATCGCTCCAAGCTTCGTAGCTTGTCAAGATGTTCAGAAGAAGTGTGAACGATTTTCAGAAGTCGAATTCTAATGTATTACCAGTGTTACTATCACATCAATTCAAATCTTTCTCGTGAGGTCTAATCCACGTGGAGTGAGAAGCAACCTATTGGCTCAAACATTACTATTTCAAAGCGCACTAGCGTTTGTCAATAGAAGAAAAGAATGATCCATCAAAATTGAACCACCTCGCACGGCATTCGCGCAACGTTCGCGCTACCTCCACTCTGTGGCTATCTCCATATCTGGTCTTTTCCAGCCAAAACAAAGGGAAAGTCCGCGCAAGACGAGGGACAAAGGCACATTCACTCGCTCGCAGAAGCTCTCACGATGGCGACGGAGGAGGAGTCCGCGGCGGTCTTCAGGGTGGCATGGCTGCGCCGGCTGATGAACGCCGAGGACGACGACAACAGCAGCGATAGCGACAGCGACAGTAGCAGCAACGGCAGTGGGTCAGAGAGTGATGGGAACCGACCCACCGCCGCCCCCCAGTCCCTCGCAGTTGGCGAAAAAAACAGCAATGCGGTGATCACGCCGTCGCCACAAAAGCAGCAGCAGCCGCGCCGCAGCAGCCGCGTTCCTCCTGTGAAGAAGGAGAAAGCAACGCCGCCGAAGAAGAAGAAGAAGACGACGACAGTGAAGAAGAAGAAGGATAAGAAGGAAAAGAAAGCACCGAGCGACGTGGAGAGTGAGAGTGGCAGCAGTGACGGTAGCGACAGCAGCAGCGAAGGAAACGCCGAAGCAGAGGAAGAGCGCAAGAAGCAGAAGAAGAAAGAGAAGAAGGAGAAGAAGAGCAGCAGCAAGATGACGCGTGTTGCCTCGCAGAGAGATCACCGCGCGAAAGAGCTGGCGGCGAAGAAGCCCACCGCGTCCGAGGTGGTGGTGGTGCGTAATAAAAGCGATCGAAAAGTTTTCGAGAAAGTGACGAAAACGCTTGTGAAGAAAGAGGCAGCTGTGAAGAAGATGAAGGTGAAGAAGGCGCTTGTTATGGCGAGCGACTCCAGCAGCAGCGACACCGGAAGTGGCAGCGACAGCAACGATAGCGATAGTGATGGCTCGGTCAAGAAGAAGAAGAAGAGCGGAGTGAAAGCGAGCAAGACCACCCGCGCGCCGTCCCCGAGTGTGATCAGGAAGAGAGAGATTACCGCGAAAGAGCGAGTGGATCGTGCACCACGCCGTGTCGACTCGGTCCTAAAGGAAGAATCAACTAGTGCGAATGAGAATCCCGCTGATCCTGACGCGAAAAGGATCAAGTTGTTGATTTTGAACAAAGGCGCCGAGTCAGAGTTGAAAGTGGCGAGAAGCCGTCCAAGTAGCGCCAGCCGCAAGCGCCCACTTCCTGGAACCCCATCGCGCAGCGATAACGAAGAGGTCGCTGTCGAGAAGAAGAAGCTTCCCAGTAGAGGTCGAGATCGATCTCTCAAAGAGAAAGTGAGGCGAGAAGTGAAAGCCTCTTCCTCGCTTACGATGGAGAGTGTCTCTGAGTCCCTGTCGCGGGAGAAAGAGACGTCCAGCAGCGACACGTCCAAGAAGAAGAAGACGAAGGAGCCTACTCAGGAAGAGCTAGACCGGAGATTGGCGATAGCACTGGGGTCGAGGAAATCGGACCGATCGAGAAGACGAACTGGCTCAGAGGATACGCTTGAGAGCGCGAAAAAGGATCCTGTTGCTGTTATCGCTGCTGCCGAGCGGTCGAAAAAGCGGAAACGAGTGGAAGCAATTACAGTATCTCCATCCGCTGTGTCTTCCGCTATCGAAACATCCAAGACTCCAAAAGTGAAGCCAGAGAAGAAGCTCCGGAAAGCAAGCGTTGATACTGGGAGCACTCACGTTGACGATTCAGCGAAGACTATTGAGAAACAGAAGTCAGTGAAGATACTTTGGAAGAGCTCTGAGGGAAATGCTGGAGTAGCGGCTGTGGCGAAGAAGCCTTCTGTAGAGGAGAAGCTTACGCCAACCAAGAGAGTCATCCGGAAGGGGAGCAGGGATCTCAGTGCGAAGGTCAATCGAGACGATGGAGAAGAGCTCAAATTGATGCGCAGCATGACTCCAAGAGAAGAGAAAGAGCGCGATGAGATGCTTTCGAGGAAGAAAAAAGAGCGGAAACCTGCTCATGAAATGGAAGAGAAAGAAGCGAACAAGGTGAAGCCTGAGTCTGGTGTGGAAAAGAAGGACTCAAGAAGAGCCAAGCCTATGCCTGGTGTGGATAACGAAGCTGTGAGGAGGAAGAAACTTGTGCTCGATGTAGAAACTGAAGGAACAATGAGGAAGATGAAAGTCGAGCCTGGCGCGGAAAAAGAAGCAGTGCGAAAGGTGAGAACCGAGCCCAATACTCGCCGCGGCCCTGATGACCCAGCAACAGAGCAACGCCCAAATGGCACCGACTCAGTGGTTAAATCTGTGATGCCGAGCGATGCAGTGAAAAGTAAACCGACTTCTGAAAAGCAGATGAAGAGCGAACCCGCAAACTCGGAAAACGATGTAAAAGTTCCGATTCACGCTGAAGAGCTCACTGCGTCGAAGGAGATGAAGCGAAAGCCTGTCGCTCAGGCAGTTGGTGATGAAAATCGCGATGCTGCTGATCCGGTGCCCAAGAAACAAGAATCTGGCAAATTGGGCGAAGTGAAAGGCAAGCCACGGAAGATTTTGACTGCAAGTGACGGCGGCAAAGAAGAAGAAGAAGACGAGGAAGGCGCAGTTTTGGAAGAACCTGTTACTGCTTCGACTGTCCCACCAAAGCTGGAGATGCTCGGCGATGATACCAAGGAGGAGAAAAACGACGGCAGAGTGGCCAAGCCAGTGGTTGATCTGATGTCGTTTGTCATCCCGAAGAAGAAATTCAAGAAAGCTGAAGAGCCGTCTTCTGCTCGCGTAGCAGCAACTTCGTCAATGCCGTCACGCATAAATGCTTCAATTTGGCGAACTCCAGCGTCCAGCCCTCTTCCTCAAGACCCAGAGGGGAGCAATGACAACACTGAGGACAAGAGAGTTCCCGATGAGCGAGCGAGCTCTCGGCGGCGAAGAAGAAAGAAGAATCCTGTTCCTCTGTCAATCCCTCCACCAAGTCGCGAAGAGAAGGAGTTTACGCGCCTGGCGAAGAGGATGAATTCGATTCTTGAGGCATGCCGCAAAGTCCACGCAATCACAGGTGGCTCCAAGACAAGTAGTGCAGTCGGCCCTTACGATGTCGTAGGCTCGGATGGGAAAGTGATTCCTGATTTCATCCCACGCATGAAATGTCCGACGAAGAAACAGATGAAGACCCAGACGGATCAGTTCCCTTCGCCGTTCTTTGGTGTGTCGATGTCCTTGCCAACTGCCGCGCGAACCGAAGAGTCCAGCCCGGAGCAGCCAGAAGTCCCTACTCAGTCTGATGTCGTGGAAGCGGAGATCAACAGCTACGAACAGCTGGTGTTTGAGCGACCTGAAGATCGTGACGCGTATCAGAAGAAGATGTACGGCACGACGTTTGTGCCGCAGCTGTTGCGAGGACGGACGACGCTGATCATGAGGAATGTGCGATACGAGCGCAAATCGACTGGATTCCAGTTCAACACTGATCGAGACAGAGAGGATTTCTCCAAGGAGTTGAGCGAGCGGTACACGATGAACAAGACCGTACCGCGTTGCGATATTCCACCGAAGAACTGGCAGCAGTTGGTGAAGAAAGTCCCTGCGGTGCTGTACTTGCATTACATGAACCGAGAAGATGGCGAGCTCGCAGCGCAGAGATTCGTTGATGACAATGGTGTGCCCCTGGAGCGGAAGCGGACGGATCGATTTGGAGCGATTATCAGTGCTAGCAACTCACCAGCTCCGCAGCTGACGCCAAGACGATCTCGTTCAACTGAGAGAAGTGGTCCAGAGTCATCGCCTGTGGTCTCAAGGAAAGACAATTCTTCTCGCGAACCAGTTCCAGGAGCTCGAAACTGGCAGCCGTTTCATGATGAGCAGCGATCGAGTGATAGACGTGGAGATCGGAATGGTTCGCGCTCGGGAAGGGGTCCAAGAGAGTGGCCACCTCGATATCATGATCGAGGAGGGCCGTACAACTTCAACGACTCGCGCGGTGATCGTAGACAGGAACGACTAGAGCGTGAGCGAATTGATCGGCCTGCCGATCAGCGCTATGGAGCGAGAGACATGGAGCGAACTGACGGCCAGCGAATGCATCGCCGACCGCGATCACGGACTCGGTCGCGGTCAAGATCTCGTATGCACTCGCAATCAGTACGAGAGTACGACGAGAACTACTGGCCATCTGACGGTGGTGAGATGGATGCTGGAAGGCGAGATGTGAATCGCGATTTCTTGGATCGTCGTCATGATTCCCAAGATGCTCATTCTGCCGAGGAAGATGGTGGCGAGCGACGCGGCTCAGGCCCTCGACAGGATGAGCGAGAAGATCGTTCACAGCCATACTTGGATATTGAGGAAGACTCGAGTCAAAGATCGAATGGCAGGCGAGAAAATTTTGATCGTCGAGATCACGCTCGATCTGAAAGCTTGGGAAAGGAGAATAAAGATTACCCAAGCGACTTGAAACATCAGCGCAGCAGTCAAGGCGACGACATGGACGTGGAAGGAGGTAGAGATCAACATGAGCGTGTGGAGTCTGATCGCGACGCTGGCAGGTCACGAAGCCCCGAGCAAAAACGAACCGAAGACGCATATGATGTAAACGAGGAGGATCGCGCCTCCAGACGTGACGTTGACGACGACAACCGTCAACACAGCAGCGAGAGTTTCGATAGCAGCAACCGCAGAGACGATCCATACTATCACAATGGTCATGGGATTGGCAACCGAGGCGACGATCGATCCTTTCACGATGGAGAGCACGAGTACGGCAGGCGCGATCGCCACTCACGGCGACACTCTCGCTCTCGTTCCCGCTCACATCCGAAGCAACCGCATTTACACCAGCTCGGCCGATCTGAGCATGAAGGTCGAGAGCGTGTTGGACAGTATGATCAGCATTTCGGACACGGCAGAGATGGCGGGCATTTTCACGGCGAGTTCGACGATAGTAACGGCTATAACTTCCACCACGACGACCGCGAACAAGACCGGGCTTATCATCGTCATGGCAGCCGCGGTGGCGACGAGTATGCACATCAGCGGAATCGCCCGTACTGAGTCGAAGAAGAGCAAGATAGGTAGGTGCAAACGAAACACTACGCACTACTTGGAAGTAGATAAAAAGAGTTATGTATGGGATTTATTTACTCGTGATGTTGAGCGAGTGCAGTCGCCAATTCATCAAGTTGCAGCGTCCATCTCTCGTCCTTTCTTGAACAGGAACTCTGCCAAATAGTCGATCGGGTCGTCCGGCTGCACCTTCACGACCTCCAGCATTCCTTCGGTGAGCGCAGGCAGCACAGTGTCCATCAAGTACGCGCGCAACGGCTTGGCTCGCGCTTCCAGAAGCTCCGTCTCCTCGCGCTGAATCATCTCCAGTCGCGCATGCTCGGCTGCAACACGCGCTTCGTGGTCTGCCGCATCTTTCTCCTCTTGCTCAGCGATTTGTCTGCGCATCCTAGCGTCTTCTTCTTGGCGTCTGGCGTTGAACTCGCGCTGCGCTTGGCGAAGCTCGTCTCGCGTCGGATGGAAGTTGCACGGCGCATTTGCTGTCTTGCCGCCCTGTTCCAAGTACTTCCGGATTGGGTCGTGAAAACTCTCAGCGTCGCAGAATGCGTTCTCGGTGTCAAGATGCAACTCCAGGACTTCGATCCCGTCTCCTCCTGTTTCTTCGCCAGCTTCGCTAGTACTCTCGTCGGAAAAAGCATTGAGTTTCTTCTTCTCGAAGAATGTTGCGAGCGCCTCGATCTGACCAGTGAACTCCTCATGACGAGCGTCGAAAGCGACCTGCGTGTTGCCAGTTGCCTCAGCTTCTTCTTCCGTCAGCTGCTGCGCGCGCTTCTCGAGCAATGGACGCGGCGCATTCAGCACGATCACGCGGTTTGGTGCCTGGATCTGGCGTCGAGGCCGAAGCTGCGCGAGCAGCGCTTTGGATCGAGACTTGCCCAGTGTTTGCCCGCTCCCACCCTCGTCACCGTCTTCTCCATCTGCAGCGTCTTTGGCCACCGCGCTTTCTCCGTCCGCAGGATTGTCTCCTTCGCCAGCTTCATCCTCGTCGCCTTCGCCTCCTTCACCTTTGGATTTCGAACTCAAGAGCTCAAACACTGTTGAAGCTTGCTCTTCAGTGACCGGGAGACCGTCGAGGACGTACCCTTGGTTGCGGCAGGCAGCGCTACAGAGTTTCCAGCGCAACAAATCGACGATCACAGTCTCGGGAAGCTCACTGATCTGCTTGTTGGCATCCTTCCACTCGCGGAGACCGTCTCGCACTTTTCGGAGCTCTTCGTCAGGCTCGTCTTCCTGATGACCCCTAGCAGGTGTTGCTCCTCCTCCGTCTTCGCTAGTCTCTTGCTGCTGGGAGTCAGCGAACGCAGGTAGCACCTCGTCCACAACGCTCTGGAGCGAGATGTACGGCAAATAGTAGTCCTTGGCGAGTTTCTTGCTGAGCTGCGTCTTCCCAACCTGCGGCGGTCCCAGCACGACGGTCTTCAGTGGTCGCAAGTCCATCGCCTGGATGAAATCGCTCACAAAGAAGCTCAAGTTGCCCAGCAGCCCGGTCTCGTAGTGTTTCCACTCATCGGGAGCGACAAGCTGGTTCATCAGCGCGGATTCCGTGTTGAAGCAGAGATGCAATTGCAGTGGCGCGACCAGTCCGTCGTCTTCTTCGACGAGCAGCTCGTCGGCTTCGTCTGCACTTGCGATGTCGCGCAGTTTCCCGTTGCCGAGAAGAATGCTGAGCCCGCAGCAGATGTCTCGCAATGAAGTCGATCGACACGCCTTGTCGACTGCGAGCAAGTAGTTCTTCGGCTGTGGCGTCGTCGAAGACGCGAGGCGGAATGCGAGGATCGCGAGGTCGTACACACTGATCATCGGCAGCAGGTTCGCTCCGTTCTCGACGCTGCCACCGGGGATGCTGGGCACGAGCAAATCCTTGGAAGGATACATCCACGTATCGCGAAATACCAAGTGGAAGTTCGACTGCGCGCCGCCGTAGACCAAGCCTGCTGCGATGAGGTACGTTTCCAGTTCCTCAGGATGATTTGCGCTCAGGATTTGAGTCTCGGCGGTCTTCAATTCGGCGTATTTGCGTGCAGGCTTACGGGTTTTGAACTCGTCTTCCTGGTGCGGGACGGGTCCTTCGGGCGACGTCTCCTTAGCGTATGCTGCGTTCTTGCTCCACGTGAGCACGCTGGAGACCGCGATGAACTTCTTGACGCTGCTGCTGGTCGCGTCATCCTTCGCGTTGTCTTCGCTTACGTTCTCCTCTTGTTTCTCGTGCACTTTGAGCATCTCCATGGCGAGTTTCGTGTCACTGACGAGCGACGTGATCACGATGTTGGACGCCTTGATGAGCTTGGACCACGCGAGTTTGTCGGACACGAGTGCCACAGGCTCCTTCACGGCGTTGGGTTTGTCGCTAGACAAATGTCCCTGGATGCGTCGCTTGAAGACGCTGAGCTGCGACTTGGTGGCGACAGTGCCCACGACTTCGATGTCGGCATCTTGGCAGTAGCGCACAAGCTCTTCGCCGAATGTCGATCCGAGGTCCGAGATGAACACGCGCATATCGGCTTGCTCTGTTGGTCTTATTGCCTACGCACAGCACTTGTGGCGCTCTTTGATGATCTCAAGATGGAGCTCAACTGGCTGTAGCTCGAGCGCGTGCAGACGCGTTGTCCGTTACGACATTCGGGATTGATCTCAAGCCAATTCCTATCCATTTTTACCGCGGAAGGAGCCAGCTCATCAGGTTTTGCGCCAACACGCAAAGAGAGCTTTCCAATTCGCATTGGCGGAGGTTATTTTTGACACTATTAGTATGGGGGATAGTAGAGTCGCTCAGTTGGGCTGACAGGCAAACGAGTTCTCGATGAAGGGATTTCAGCGCAAATTTAATAGAGACAAGCGTGTGTGAGTAAGAGAGCTGAGCGCAAGCTTGTACCATGACATGGGGCCATCTGCCGCCGGCGTCCGTCGCTGGGAGTATGAAGACATCGTCGTCACCCACAAACAAGCGCAATGGTACGTCACCCCTAAGGCCAGACTGCCTAGTTGTTGCAAATTAGTTCTTACTTGAAGTATTTACTTCGTTCAGTGGGTGTGCTGGAGGTGAAGCTGAAGCATCGACTGCTGGAGGATCCGAACTCGGTTGCGATCGATGTTTTACATCACCATCACCATCAGCAGCATCAGGATACCGACACTTTTGACTGCGATCTCAAGAAACGCAGCAAACATCCAAAGAAGGCGCACAAACTCCCACAGCTCGCAGCAAAAGGAGGTGTGAGTGATGACCGTCTTCCTGACATTAGCGGGGGCGCTCGCTCGATATCGTTCGATACCGAGCGCGAGTCAGTCATGGACGCGCTGGAACTTGCGTCACCCACGCGCTCGGTGATCAACAAGGTCGTGCAACAGACGAAGGAGAACAAGCGCAAGCAGCTCTCTGAGTTGCCGCCTGTCTCTGGCGCGTTTAAGAAGCGCGGCGCGCCGCAGTCGCTGTTCCCACGCGCGTACCAGCGCAACGAGCTACCGATCATGATTGAGAGTCGCGCGGGAGGCAACACGCTTCGGTGGACGCAGCCGATCGGCGAGATCGACTTTTCCAAGTACTTTCCGCTTTTCATCGAGGGACTGACCGAGAAGACGCATCCGTACAGCTTTCTCGCGCGAGAAGGCGCGTTCCAGCTGCTCCAGTTTGGGAAGTCGCGTCCCGAGAAAGTAATCGAGTGTCTCCACAATGTGATCTCCGCAGTGCGGCTAGCGCTCGACACCCACGAGAGCAAGTACATCCGAGACGCGCTGACGATCCTACAAGGACTCACACAAACACCCCGGATCGGTCCGCTGCTTGTGCCGTACTACCGACAGCTTCTCCCCGTGCTCAACATGTTCAAGAACAAGCGACGGAACCTGGGCGACGACATGGACTTCCAGCAGCACAAGGCGAAAGACATCGGCGAGATGATTCTGGAGACGCTCGAGCTCCTGGAGCGGACAGGAGGACCCGACGCGTACGTGAACATAAAGTACATGGTGCCAACGTACGAGGGTATCCGCACCTGATCGAACTAGCTCAGTGAGTCATTGGGAATGCTAGTAGAGCGAGAGCGACGGTTGTGAGGATATAAAGGAGGAACAAACATAAGCAAGCTTCCATTGTACAGATAAGGACATTGCCTCACAAGACCAAGCTCACACGTTCACAGGCGAAGATGACTAGGGGTGGCGTGGGACGACACTCACATAGAGAAAGCCGTCAGCGTACGCGAAATTCTGATATAAGCTGAGCACCGAGACCTCCGAGGGGACGAGGATGCCGTGCACGATCACAGCGCAGTCCTGTGAAGGAAACACGTCTGGAAGCAGGTAGCTCAGCACGTCGTGGAGTGTCTTGTCTTCCTGGTCTGCTTGGTATGCCACACAGGGGGACCACATTTCCAACAACGTCAGGGCTCTTACCAAGAACGAATTGATGAGCAAGGGAGGACACTTGTCGTATACCGTTTGTGAGCGGCGCGATGGGCATCTGGATCGCCGGCGCTCGGTCGAGGTGCACGCGAATGGGGATCAAGCGCATGTTGCTGGATGAGCGCACGTCCTCATTGTCCAGCTGGAGGTCCTTTGTCGCCTCTCGATAGCTCTGAAAGTCGTCTGCGCATTCAAACACATGTTAGACGTGAGGTTTCGCATCACATTTCAGTTTAACGAAACTTGATGAGGTTGCAAAAGATTGGCAGCAACGCGTACTCCTGATGACGCTGGTCCAGATCTGGCTCTGTTGGGCCTCGGGCATCCCCATGATCACTTTGGTCGATCCGCTGCGCAAGAATGTTGCCTGTCATCAGCACAGCAACCGTTGGTTATCTTAGGATCACTCGGACTGTGAGTGGTAAAGAGTGATCAGTCTCCCATTCGCAAGTGTACCTGCTTGAGGCTGTGCATGAAATGAATCTCGACGCTCTTTTCATTCTCGCACGGCAGTAGCTGCTCACATCGTCATCCACCACATATACACACATCATGCGTTAGGCTCTCAATGCCCAACAATACCACCACTGCAGGCTCATGTGATAAACCCACGCTTACACACACACCTCGTCGTGCGGAAAGCCCTGGAAGTGCACGGTGATTTGCCATGGGAGCACTGGCGTGCGCTCCGAGTCGCTGCCGCCGCCGCTGAGCACGTCCCAGAGCACGCCGAACGGCAGATGCCACTTGAGCGGCACGCCGTTGGCTTCGAACCAGATGGCCGCGCCTTGCAGCCCGCCGAACGGCGGCGCCGCGTCGCGAAAGTACTCGACCACGTCCCGAGTCTGCGCCACCAGGTAGCTCATGCGTGGGATCATCGCCTAGGGGGTACACAGCACATCGACCGTCAAGGAGAGCGTTATGGCACACCGCAGCATTCCAAGAAGGAAGAGTGAACCCATTGATACTAGTCACTAGGAGGAAGAAGTAGTCACGAGAGACTCACGTAGAACGGACGCGGCGCGTGCAGCGTCGTGACTTCCGACGCGTGCAGTGAGAAGACGACGGGGACGCGCCCGTACCAGAGCTTCTGGTCCACGGCCACGGCGCCCCCCTCCGCCTGGAGGCTGGCCGGGTGCTGGCGGCTGAGTGATGCCATTTTCAAATGGAGTCGTTTACTTTGACGCTTTCTTTGAAGAAGGATGCAACATAGAGTACTCTTACTGGATGTAAGCATTGTTTTTGATCATTTCGGTAAACTACTTTTTGGAAACAAGCGCACTTTTTGAAGCAATTACGCCGGTATCTTGGTTTTTGTATGTTCGATGTAAATTCGGGAGGGCTGCCTGGGATTCCAGCGGGTTTACAAAAATCAAGATGTCGGCGTAATATCAGGTCTAGGACAAATCCTGTTTTAAACAAAAATTTTGGCTTTACTAGAATAAAACGGATTTAAGAAATCTTCGCAATTAAGTTAAAAACGAGAGACGGCTTCAACTGGTCCCATGCAGATGGCTACATCAGTGTTCGAGTTGGTGATTAGCTAGGAGTTGGTGACTAGCTAGGCTTTTGCCTATCACAGCGACGCAAATGCTGCAGCGGCCATGAGTACTGCAAGCTGCACCCACGTTGTCAGCCCTCCTCCGTGCACGCTTGCTCTCGTCGCAGCCGACTCGGTGACCTTGAGATTTACCGCGCCCCCGGTCTCAACGACCGGGAGCGCCTCGACGCCGCAGATTGTGAACGGGTCGGGACACGTGAGCGCACCGGAGAAGCCCGCGATCTTCATCTGCGTGCCTTTCGCGGTGCAATTGACCTTGACCGCCGTGGCGCCGTTCGCGACCGTGATCTCGACCGTCGACGTGCCCGGGACGCACGCCATCGCGTAGCAGCCGGTCTGGCGCCGTCCGCTGACGACCCAGTCGCTCGAGTCGGCGCTGCGCAGCGTCGTGCTGGTGCACTTGCACGTCTCGCAGTACGTCTCGCCCAAAATGTTGAGCGACGTGCCGGGCGGCACCGCAAGGTTGGACGGGTTCGCGCAGTCGCCGTAGACGTAGCCGATGTTGAGCGGGCAGTAGTCGGCGTAGTCGTTGTTGCCGCCCTTCGTCGCGTCAAGAAAGTACTGGTAGCTCGACGGGATCGACTTGCCCGTCGTGAGCGTGCACACGGAGCGGGACGTGGCGTCTACGGAGCAGCTCTCGGCGCTAGTTGACGTGCAGTAGTGGTCCGGCGCGATCGATGTCTGCGTGGCCTTGTCGATACACTTGTCGCTCGCAAAGCTGCAGCCCTTGTTCGCGCCAAAGTGCAGCCGCTCGGCCGTCGACAGGTTTGTCTTGTACCAGCCCGAGTCCTCAAAGTACGCGAGTGTGAGCCCGCTAAAGATGTTGCGGAAGCTCGAGACGGGACTCATGTACTCGGGCTCGAAGACCCGTTCTTCCCAGTGGGAGCCCAGACAGCCGTCGTCCTGGTTCTCTAGCTCCGCGCCGATCAGCGACGAGCAGTTGAAGTGTGCCTTCACGTATTTGGCGACGGTGGGTGTGACTATTTTCGCGACCACGCGCTCGCGCTCGCTCATGTACTGCACCGTGTTGGTGTTCGGCGCGGCAAAATAGTCGACTGGGTTGCCGTTCTGGCACGTGCCCGAGGTCAGCACCGGCGGCCGTCCATTCGAGTCGCGGGGCGTGCGCGGGGTGCCGTCCGAGTACCGCATGTACGCGAAGAACTGCGACGAGAAGCCGAGCGCGTGCGTGATCTCGTGGAGCGCGGTCGCCACCTGGTGCTCGTACTCCAATGGGTCACTGTCGATCTGGTCGGGACAGAAGTTGGCCATGCCGAACGTCGGCCGGTCGTACTGGTCTTTCTGGCACGACGACGCGTATGCGAGCACGGCCCCCGAGCAGTAGTTGGTCGTCGCGGCACGGACGTACAGCAGGAAGTCCGAGCCCGCGACGCCCTGGCCGGGCGTGGTCGTACATGGGTCCTTGGCGCAGTTGGTCGACGTGCAGTCCGAGCACTGCCGTGTGGGACCAAAGTGCTCGAGCGGGATCGGCATCTCGAGACACGCCTCATTCTCCACGAACGTCTTGCAGACTGGCGGCGTGGTCTTGTACTGCACGTAGCAGGAGCGCTTGGCAGTCAGGTTGCCCTGCACGGGCACGACCTGCAGCGCGAGCCGGAAGCGCTCGATCGCTGCCGGCACAATCCGGAAGATCACTTGCCGCTTCTCCGCAGACAACTTGTCGAGAGTCGAGTTGTCGTAGTAGGGCGTGATGCGGATCGGCTGGTAGAGCGCGATGTCGGTATCGTCGCCCTCGACGCGGTCGTAGAGCTGGTAATTGGTCGCGTCATCCTCTGCGCGCAGACTGCGGCCTCTCTGTCTGAGCTTGCGGCTTTCCTCGGTGAACGGGTGTAGCGGGCTGTAATTCTGGTTGTGGGCGACGATTTTGTGGTCGATCTGGTCGTGGATGCAGCCCTGAATGGCTGGGATTGTTGAGAGTAGCAGCGTCAGAGCCAGCAGAAGCAGCACTTTTCGTGCGGCTGGGACCGAGAAGCGAACGTCCAGCGCCATGTCAGCCGGTAAGCAAACTACTCGGGCTCTTGCTTCGTTAGCGGAGTATCCAGAATGGTGAATGCGCTGGACACGAGACAGCATTTACAGCAATGAACCTGGATGAGATAGGATACCATATCACTCGAACTCGATGGAGCCCGAGCAACCTTGACATCCTAAGCTCGTGACCTTTGTTGCATGTCCTTGAAGCTCGCGTTCGGTTCTGACTCCGTTGTATTTCCGGAAGTTGGCCCCAAAATCAAATCTCTGGCACTATTTCCAAAGAGCAGCTAGTAGACTCTGATCGCTAGTGTCCATCCACCTAAACGCATTGGTTGACAACGGTGGCGACTGCATTCGAAAGCCGAGAGTTGAGTGAAGAGAGCAGGAGATTGGTCTAATTCCGTTTCCCCTTTCTGTCCTCAGACCCAAGCGCCAGTAGCAGTATAATTAGAGAACATCGACCTTCACTTTTGAGCAATTAATCAGCAAAGACCTCCCCATCTCAGCAGCATATACTCTCTCACCGTTGTTCTGCTTGGCAATCCAAAATTTCTCTTGGATCCTCTCTGGTGCTGTAGTATTTGTGGTCGACGAGGATCGTTGAAAGCTGTCTCAGTTATCAGGTCGGCGGCATGCGATGCTGCTGCTAGGATCCCCGTACCTGGACCTGGCTGGATAAGCACAAGGGATCAAAAAGATATTGAACTCTCGAAAATATCTCCATGGGCGTGATAGGAATGGAGAATGTCTCGAGAGTGGCTAGTAGTCCATATGCCTCTATGTATGTGTTCATTCGCCGCTACTCCCATCGCTTCTTGAGTCTCTGCTGGAAGATCATCGAGTTTGCGACGCATTTTGTCACGAGGAGCTCGTAAAGCGCAGCATCGACGCAGCCTGTCGCCACCTGAAGATTTTGTTCTCCTTTTCCGCCATCTCCTTCAGTGTGCTGCAGTTGCTGCTCGATCGTATATGAGATGACGAATGGAGACGGCACGCTCCTCCCGACCATTTCTCGCAGGGCCGAGCCACTGAGCGCGTAGAACGCTGTAAATGCCTCGGTGAGCGGCGGCACAAAGCACCGCGAGTCGGTCAGCGTCACGAGCCCCGCTTTGAGAGCTGCAACCTGGTCGAACGAGTCCTTAATCACCTGCTCTTTGTCCTGCAAGTACGCTTGGAGAGCTTCAGCTTGAGCGCTTTCTTCCTCATTCAGGGCTTCAGATAGGAGCTGTTCATGGTAGTTTGTCAGAGAGAAAGCAGGTTAGAGCGGTGGCATAGCTTCACGCACTTATCGCAAACGGAGATAGACAGATACACAAAGAAGCTGAGATGGACGTACTTCGCCGAGCCAGGATGGCTGCGCTGGATGCAGTCTCCAAGCGTTGACTGCGCGGCTGACGTGGCGGCTTTCGATTCTCCCTTCACGTTGATATCGGTCGTCCAGCTCATTCTCGAAAGACGAGTCCTCGCCCTCGTTCTCGTCCTTGGGGGGTGACAAGTTCAATAAATCGGCGCAGATGAGACTCCACTTGGTCACCACTGGCACAGGTTTTGTCGAGTCTGGTAGAAGTTGCTGGTGCGATCCTGGCTGGGTGATTTCACCTAAGTCACCAATCGAAACCATCAAGTGCGCGAGCTGGCTGGAAACGAGAGCTTCGCTTTCATCACTACTTTGGTCTCCATTGCCTGTAATATGACTGAGCGGATTTACCCCAGCGCCATCACTGAGAACGGCTTCACTTTGCTCTTGAGGTAGTTTGTTTTGCGCTTTCTTCGTGAAAAAGTGATGATACGAGTATCTGTTGAACAGAGTGCCCTGTGGGAAAACGGTCTTCTCTAGATCCATCTTGCTTGAGCTACTGGCTCTTTTGCTAGCCATTGGACCAACAACATACTGCAGAATCACTTGAGGAGCTCTCCGTCCAGGGTTGAGCGTCTCCTCTAAACGCGGTGAGGCTTTCAGGACTGGAAGACTCGCGACCTCCTGGATCAAGGAATCAAAACTGCGATGGCTGCTGCCGCTGAGAAACACCACCTCCCGTGCTTGGGCTTCGGATTCACTACTGGCCGATCGCTTCCACTCAAAGAGCAGCTCCAGCAACTTGACCAACTCTCGCTGGTAAAAGCCAAACTTACTCTTGTACGCAGCATCGAAGCGCGCTTTCTCCGCCACGTCTTCGAGCGAATCTTCCACAATCGGTTCCTGCGTCACGAGGATCAACACCGACACGTTGGGGCTCGAGAGGAACGATCGGAGCGCATTCCAAGTGGCAGAATGCATGGTCACGCCTCCGAAGTCGCCAATCGGCAAAAAGAAAATCCCAAAAGCGCCAAATCTATGGCTCACCGGCATCTTTGCTCTTTCTAGCGTAGACGATGTCTTGCATCCCAACTGAGCAACTCGCTTTGACGGCGGCAGCAGCAGATTTTGATACTCTCGGTGCACTTGGTCCAGCAAGTCTCGCACAACCAAGTCCGAGGCGCTAGAGTTTGCCAGCTCTAACTCGTCTTGTCTGCTGCTGAGCATGATGTGAGCGCCATGCGCGAGCGCTTCGCGCACACCAGGGAGGTTCCACGACAGTCGATACATTTGACGCAGCTTTTCAATCACCATTTCAGCATTTGAGCGACTGTTTGACTGGTTGCTAGCCATTACAGTTGTTGTATCTGCTAGCGCCAAGGCTTCGTCGATGAACACGTTCGTCTTCGCGCAAAACTGGCCGCCCAGGTGGATCGTCAGATTCGCTCTCGCAAACGGTGTGTTCACAGATTTGTCGGCGACCGAGTCCCAGAGAAATGTCGTGGCGTCGTGGTCGTCAACATTGTTGGCTCCATTTGCTGACCCCAGACCGCCGCCAGGTATCGACAGCAAGTCGTCGTGACAGAGCGCGAGGACCTCCAGGTGACTCGGGAACCGCGCGGCCGTCGAGAAACTCGCCTGGAACTCTTGCGCATTCTGGATGTTTGCAAATGAGATCTGGTAGTAGTGCTCGGGTCGCAAGTGAGTCCAGAAGAACGAGTTGGGCGTCTGGGCTTTGAAATTCTGGTACTGTTTTCGCATCTCGCCTGTCAGTGGGTTCGTGATGATGCAGATCACGTCAACGTCTTGATCAGCTTCGAGGAGAACCACGGCGCTCGAGTCGTCCACAAAGCCGACAACCGGTCCCAGCAGTACTCGCGCCATCTCGTGAGCGTGGTGACGCGTGCTGATCTGACGGATTTGAATTTGGCTCCTGCCAGAGACAAGAGCGTTGAGAGAGCGCGTTGACACCGCTGCTGCTGTCGATGAGCTCGCGGTGCTTGTTGTGTCCAAACTCAACGTCACAAATGCTTTCTCTTGCGTGATCTCGCTGTGCTCCACCTCGAATCGCTCGTGGATCGTCCATGTCTTTCGGGGCGTAAAACCATTTTCACCATGTGCACACGCGGTGATTGCTCCAGCAATATACTGCTCTGCTTTTGTGCGCATCTTGGTGTCTCTCACCGACGATTTCCCACCAAATCCAAGGCTACTCGCCCCCGAGAGCAGCACGAACTCGCGGTTCGACTGCTGCATCTTCCAGTCAAAGAGCATCTCGAGAAGTCTCGCTTGCGCCTCGGGGCTGCGACCCCACCAGCTCTGGAGCTCTGGGTTCACTTTCAATGTGCTGCCATTGCTATCGGCGGTTGCCAGATCTCCACTAGTGACGATTTCGTCCACGACTGGGAGCTCAGAGCACACGATCCACAGCTGAACTTTGCTGCTCGAATCGAAGCTCTTCTCGACAAACTCCCACTGCACATTGCTTATCAGATCGTTCTCCGCTGCCTGCGCACCGCCAGGCTCCAAGCGTGCGCTCCGCATGTCCAGAAACAGGAATCCGATTTCCCCAACGCAGTAAACAAACTCTTCGCCTCGTTGCGGCGCGAGTAGCTGGTTGTAGCTCACGAGTTGTTTCTCGGCTTTCACTTTTTCCGCTTCGAGCGCGCGCAGGTGTTTCTCGACGCGGCGCGCGCCTTCGATCTCGCGGCGTTTCTTTTGCAGCTCCAGGTCGCTTTGCACGAGCGGGATTTGCTGAGTGAGCTGATAGATCTGAGTCGTTGATGCGAGGGCTTTCTCTGCAACGCTGAATAATTCTTTCTGTGAGTGAGCTCATCATAACATCGACAACAACAATGTTAGGACCAGACTACGAAGATCAGTGGAGATCAGCAGTGAGAGTGTCCATGACGGTGGGTTCAAACGCACCTCTCGCTGGTAGAGTTCGTCCATGTGGTCGTCCCAGAGCTGTCGCTGGTACTCGTGGTAGAGTCGCCGCGCGCACCTCGTGACCGTGCGAATGATTTGCATCTGGTATTGGACACAGGACAAACAGCAATGCGTGAGAGACCTAGTGTAAGGTAATTATGACAGTATTATACGTTTCGATATACAGCATACAGCAGCGAGCAGACCTGGATGGTAGGCTTCTCGTGGTCAATGTAGAACTCTCTTCGTGTTGTGAACGCCGGGTACACGTCCATGTCGCTCCAGATCATCAAGTTGGACGCGTGCGCGAGCACAAACTGGCACTCGGGCATCGCGTTCCACTGCGTGCGGTATGCTGAGCGCAAGATCTCCACCACCTGTGCCTCGATTTCCTGCCAATTCGGCGCTTTGCAAGTCACAGACGCGTGGCGCATGAGCAAAGCGCAGCTCTGGTCGAACATGCGCTCCATCACCACCTGGCCGCCCAGGTGCACGACGAGCAGCGCCTGCTTTTGCTCCACGAGCTGCTTGACGTCTCGCCACAGATTTACCTCGCAGCGCTCCAGATCGTACAGGTTGTTCCCGCTGACGGTCACAGCGTGAACAGAGCTGCTCGTCTCAAGCGACGGGGTACGGAACCCGCCGCTGCGAGTCTGGACGTCCTGTTTGTCGATGCCTCCGAACGAGAACTTGTAGTCGCGACCGGGGAGCAAATGGCTGATGTGGAACACCACAGATCTCCCTCTTGCACAGCGTACAAACAGTTGACACTGCGGGAGCTCGTGCATCTCCTCACTGAGCATGCTGAGAACTGATACATGGCAGGTCACGAGCGCGTCCGTGTCGACTTCCAGCAGGATCCGCGCGCTGGAACAGTCCACTTTACCCACTACGGGGCCCACAACAACGCGCACACCTGCACTCGACAACACACAGCAAATAGGCACGGAGAAAGCGGCGCATTAGATCCTTATAGCTGTAATCCACGTTGCTATTGGATCGCTAGCATATTGCAAACACCGGACCTGCTCGCGTGGAGATCACGGCGCCATCGATGTGGAGCTGGTGAGGGAGCACCGGATGCTGCTGCCGCTGGTGCGCGTGAGAAGCGGAAGTGCTGTTGCTGAGTTTCTGGGCAGTGCGCTCCAGCTCCGCGAGCTGGTTCTGCAGTGCCTCGGCGTGCGCCATCTCGTCCGCACTCGGCGCGTTCCCCATTTCAAACTGAAAAGATTTGGTGCCTTTTCAACCATTCTGGTGAAGCCACAGCATCACATTGACCTGTGAAAAATCTACACCAAATCAATTTTTACATTGAGTATGAAATATCTACACTACGTCGTCAACAATGGGCTGAAGCAAATTGAAAGCCGCCAAAGTGAACGTGAAAGTGAAGCGAAGTAATGGCGCTGATCGACACGCGACGCGAAGTCCTGCGCCTTTACCGCGAGATCCTGCGCACGTCGCGCAAGTTCCACTGGCCAAACGAACAGGGCGAGCTCTGGTGCGTGCATCTGTGCGAATGCTCTTGCTTCTCTTGCTGCCACTGATTGCGTCATTGCTAACAGTCTTTGTCATGTGAATGGACTTGCAGGTCCAAGGTGCTGCAGAAGAACGCGCGTCTCGAGATCGAAGGCGCGCGCTACGAGACCGTACGGACAAGACGTTACAGTACTTATTGCACAACTGTAGTGGCTGTTGTTGTGTGCTGTGTGTTGATCTGTTGTGTGCTGATTGCATTATTTGCTGTGTAGGACCGCGAGACGATCTCGAAGCGCATCATCGTCGGCTGGGAGTGCGTGAAGGAAGTGCGCGTCAAGGTACAACACAGCAACCAGAGTAGTCTGTTGCTTCTACCACGCCACCCATTGTGCAACACAGACGTCTCTCTCTCTTTCTTTCTCTGTGCGTATGTGACTGAATCGCTGCTATGTGTGCGTGCAGTTCCAGGAAAAGCACGCCGAAATGCTCAAGAACCAGACTCCAGATCAGCCCAAGCCATAGAATGGATGTAACAAGAGCAACAGAACCAAAACAAAACAATCAGCCTGCACAATGGAAGCCCGCGTTGACTGATTTTGGCATGGGGGTATGGCTACATAGATTTGTGTGGCAGGTGTGGTGTTTCGCAGCTCAAAGACACACTCACAGAGCCAGCACGGGAGTATGGAACGAAGGTTAAGGAACATCGCTGTTGTTTTACTATTTGAACCTGCTCTCTTCATGCTACAGAAATCACTACGATAGATCATTCACTTGCGCGAGCTGTAGTCATCCGCCATCATCATAATCATCTCGTCGCTTCGGTCCCGTCGCGCCGTGAAGGGCGGCGGCGCCTGCTGCGCGCTCTCGAGCTGCTCGTCGTAGTTCATGAAGTGCTGATTGCTGCGGAACTCGAGGTAGAGCGTGAAGAGTACGTGGAGCGACTCGTAGACGTTCTTGTACACCGGGATGTCGAGCAGCGCGCAGATCACGCGGATGTACTGCTCGAGCGCCATGTCCATGGACGCCCCGGGCAGTGGCGTCTTGCCGAGCAGCTCCTCGAACTCATCGGGCCACACCTGCATGAGGCTCTCGATGTCCGGCATTGTCTTGGTGTAGTGCACCTGCGGCGGGGGCTTGGTGCGGTGCAGGTCCGCGATGCTCTTGACCCAGCGGTCGATCTCCTTGGGGGACTTCTCAGCGCTCTCGATGCTGCGCACGACGATGTCGCCGTGCTTCTTCTTGGACGTCGAGCGCAGCTGCAGATCGAGCACCGTGGCGTCGGACTGCATCAAGCTCGGCTCGTCGAGCATCTTGAGTCCTAGGTTGTCCATCTCGCCGTCGGGCCGCGGGATCTTGAGGAACGCGTCCATGTCGCCCACGGCGGGGATGTATTCGGGGATGAAGCACTTGAGCCGCGTCTCGAGCTCGATCTCCTGCGACTTGAACCGCCCGATGTACTGGAAGAGCTCGCGGACCTCGCCCGAGACCTTGAGGTGCGCGTAGTCACTCTCCTTGTAGCTTCCGGCGTTCGCCATGATCGATGACTGGCTGTTGGCGCTACCACCACCGGCAGCATTCGCACCAGCGCCATTCGCGCCACCTGGTCCTCCTGCTGCTGCTGACGTGGACTGTGACTCCTCACCTTCGTCGTCGTCTTCGTCGTCGTCACCATCGTCGTCTTCGCTTCCCGACTCCTCTGAAGAGCTGTCCGAGTCGTGCTTCTTCTTTGGCTCGGGAGCTTTCTTCACCTCGGTCTTCTGAGCCATTGCCGCAGGTTTCGCCGTTGTCGCCGTTGTCGCGGCTGGCGGTTTGCGCTCTTCCAGTGCGGCGGGCTTCTGCGATTTGTCGTCTCTTCGCGCATGGGTAGTTGCTATCGGAGCTGCTGACGATGTTGAAGCTGGTGCAGATGCGGACGCCGCCGCAGCGGACTTGGCTTTCATGGTGTTGCGGTCGGGACTCGGGTGGCCGTTTGTGTCGACACTCTCGCCCGAGTCGCTCAAGTCCACTTCTTCGTCGAACGGATTGTTCTTCATCTCCTGACCGCCGCCTCCTGTCGCTGCTGTTGTTGTTCCTTGAGTGGATTTCGCTCCAGCAGCAGCAGCACCGCCACCACCAGTAGCTTTCATAACGCCGCCACTACCCGTGCGATCTTTCTCAGCAGCTCCGTTCCCTGGCGGCTGAGTGCTCTCTTTACCCCTCAGTGGCACAGCAGCAGCAACAGCAGCTTTCTGGGGACTCTCCATGTCCTGGACGCTCCCCGAGAGCTCGAGCGCTTCGTCGAACGGCATGTTCTTGAGCTGCTTGGCCGCCTTCTTGGGGGAGTCGAGTCCCTCGGACACGCTGCCCGAGTCCGACTCGCTCAGGTCTAGTGCTTCGTCGAACGGCTGGTTCACGAGCGCGCGCTCGCTCCCCGATTTTGAGCCTCCGCCACTTTTATCTGCCGCGCCTTTGCCTTTGCTACCTCCTGTGGCTTTGCTATCACCGCCGCCGTCGCTCTCAGACTCGGACATCTCTTCGTCGCTCTCGGACTCGTCTTCGCCCTCGCTGCCGGAGATGTCGTCCTCGTCATTGTCCTCTTCCTCTTCAACATCGCGCTTCGCTTCGCGCTTGGACGCCATCGTTCGTGTTTGAGGTCCGTACAGAAAGGATGAAGTGGTCTGCCACCGCTCGCTGCTGGTGTAATTGCTGTGACTTTGGTACTGCTGCTGCTCCTGGGACACTGGGTACGACTTGGAAGATGCTTCTCTGTCTAATTCACTTGGCACTGGCTCAAAGGAACGAAGGAACGAAGGAAGGACACAGGCGACGCCTTGTGAGACGGTAGGTGCGTCGCTTCGAGTCGCACTTTGTGAAACCGGTGGAGAGATCCTTTCACCGTCACGTCTGCCACGACAAGTCACACACACACACACACACACACTCGATAGGCATTCATCAACCATATCCATTCAAAATACATACCATTCCATGATCTGCCATTATCCATCCATCCATCCTCTATCGTTCTCCTGTATGTGGTGCTCTCTCTCGTGGCTCAAGCAGAGCTTTCTCCTAACTTAATACCTGGTCGTCTTCTGCTTCTTCTTGCCCTTGCCGCCGGCGCGCGCCGCCTGGATCTGCCCGAACACACGCTTCGTGTACGACTGGATGTTGGCGTCCGCCATGATCTCCTCCGTGAACGTCTGGTGGCGCTCCTTCTTGGTCAGGCGCGCCGACTTGAACTCGTGCGCGCCTTCGATCACCACGCCCATCTGGAAGTGCTTGGGCAGCTTCTTGTGATGGTCCGACGTCTTGTAGAATTTCTTTGGGTCCAGGTAGTTTCGCATGCGCAGGAGCGCAAAGTCGCGGCGCGCGTCAGCCGTCAGCTCCTGAGACTCCATGTCGAACCACTTGCGGCCCGCCGACTTCTTGTTCTGGTGCTCCTCGCGCTGGCGGTGCGATCGCGCCTCCTCCTGCAGCTGTGACTTGAGCGTCGCCTGCTCTTCTTGCGTGCGCTTCTCCGCCACGAGCTTCGCGCCGCTCTTGTAGCCCTGGAAATCAAAGTACTTGGCGTGCTGAGACGCGCCGCTATCAAGCGCGTCCGGCACCAAGTTGATGCGCGAAGAGGCGGACGCCTTCGTCAGACTGATGCTGCTGGCAGCGGCGTTCGACAACGAAGACTTGGTCGTGGACAGGTTGATTCCAGACGCAGCCATCATTACGTACGCGGAGATGTCCTCCTCTTCTTCGTCCGCGTCCACAGCGTCTTCTTCGGCTGCAGCCTCGATGTCGTTCGCATCGTCCGAGTCCATCATGAGCAGCACTTCCTCCTCCTCGTCTTCTGTCGCCTGGCTGTCGACACCTTCATCATCGACTTCCACAGCAGCAGCGCTCACTGGCGCCTGCTCCTTCACTGGCGTTGCTGGCTCTTCGTTGGTCTTTAGCTCGCTCGTCTCTTCGCTCGACTCCTGTTCGCTCACGACCTCAACCGTTTCCTGCGAGTCCTTCACCTCTGTCTCTGCGTAGAAAAGCTCCTTCGTGACCTCGCCCTTGATCTCTTTTGTAGTGACGCCAGTAGCATTCGCGCTGTCTTCCTGTGGCTGTTGCTGCTGCTCCTCGGCACTCACTGGCGCTTCCGCCTTCACACCTTCTTCCGTTTCCACCGCCACAGCGTTCTTCGCACTGCGCTTTGGTGACGTCTTGGCCTTCGTAGCACTGCCTGGAGACTACCAATCAATCAATCACAGCACACACATAAGCCAACAGTCAGTATTGCCAACAAGTCACTTCACTTCACTTGCACGTGCATGCGTCCATGTGAAAGAGTCGCAACACACACCTTCTTGGTGGCGCTGCCGGTCTTGCGCGCGGCACCGCGCGTGGGTGTGGTGGCGGCCGACGCGGGGCTGGACGGCGCGCTCTCGGCGCTCTGGACCTTCTCCTGCAGCCGCTGGGAGCTTCTTCTCGTGGCCACCATCGCTTGCTTGCTTCCTGCGAGTTTGTAGCTTTTCGGCAAATCGACTCACTCCGAGTCACTGGCAGCCAAGAGATGGTCTGTATTTGTGAAGCTGATCGATTTGGGGTATTTTTGTAACTATTATAGGAGTTAATGATGCCGTAATTGTTAGTCCCATAATTGCTTCCGAGATGCTCTGTTATCCGAAAATCCGATAAATAAGCAAGACCAAACTTTCAAGTAGTATGACAATCGGTTTCCAGACCAGGTTTTTTGGCGCTCTTTTCTGATTCAATGCCACTTTGCTGTTGTTTCAATGATGAAACACGGCTCTCCGAACACACTTTGTTTGCCCAAGCGATTCATGTTTCGACATTTGCAAAACGCTGGAGTATCGAGCATGCAACGATTTGCAAAATGTCGAACGGAATGAGTTCTTTTCAAGGTGCTCATCATGGGCAGCCTCACGGCTGTTCTCTCTGCTTAGTAAAAACACAACCGCAACGCCACAAAGACTGATGTGCACGTGGTCGAGGCCAAGAGGTCATCGACGCCACCAGCGCCGCTGAGAAGATAAGGTCTCTGCGCGCAGAAGGTAAGCCAATGCACAAGGCTTGCAAGATAACCAGCATAATAAATTAGCCCCCTACCTACTTGTTCAGAATGATCCATGCGGTCGGCACCGCTTCCGGTCAAGTCCGACTTGGGCGCCCGCCGAAACTGAACGCCGACCAGCGCAAGCGAGCACAATTGTGGATCGCGGGAGGAATGCGGTACCCAGTCCTGCTCCAAGTGAGTGTGCTGGACGACCTGAAGCAACAGGTGAGCATAGCGACTATCTACCGCGCCATCAATACTGTCTCGACTGTTTTGCGTCGGTCTGAGCTATTGGAGTTCAAGAATCGACGACGCAAAAGCTTGAAGCAGAGGCTGTTTGAGCTGTAGCCTTCAACGCGCAAAACGCTGGATTTGTGTATGCACCTCGTCGCATGCCCACGTGTAAGTGCTCGCTTTGCTCACGTTGAAATGAATTGAAACGTAGTGAAAGATCTAATGCAGATGCTATCCTGGAATTGCACAGACATGAAGGGAAGAGCTACACCACCGTCCGCATTGTAACGGATGGGAAGAGCGCTGGAGATGCTAACTCAAAAATCCCTGAACTGCAAGCCGCAGTAAGTTAAGCATTTTGGTTTCGCAGTGTTTGTTTGTGTGCTCATACTTGTTCGTTTGCTGAATCAATGCTCGTATCTGTTTGACTGAGTGATTTATGTAGCATCGAGGTGCATATTGGTTCAAGGTGGATGATGATGCACGACAAGGTTAGTATGCACGTTGCGATGCTGGATCTCGTGATCCCTTTGAAATGTGATATGTGTGAATTTGACAGTTCTCGACCATCGATCGCAGCATTTGGATGAATGGTAAGTCCTCGCTCTATTCGTAATACCATGTCGGTGAAAGATATGTGGATATGCCCACGAACCATATGGCTGCATATTGTATGTGTGTTGCACGTTCTCTGAAGTACAGCGATCACGCTTTGGACAGTAACTTTGAGAATGTGGAAGTGCACTACCTCGAGAAGGACGATCTTCACACGAACTTCCAATGAGAATCCAACGAGCTCGTCAACTTCTACAGTAGTTCGAAGTGTTTCTTTTAGCATTCACAATGTGCATTTGTCTTGAGGATACACAGCATTTGCTGCTAATCCCCTTGTTTGCTGCCTCACACTTATTACTCCTGTACGAGTACCAGGTGCAGTAGCACATGCTCCATGTGCTCTGTGGTTGGGAAAACATGGCGTGAGTTTTGTCAACTTTCTACTCTTTGCCCAGGTAAAGAGATATTTTGTTTTTATCAAATTCAAATAAATCCAGTTGGCTTGGATTTGCTGTTTAAAAGCAACATCTTTTGTTCAAGTTTTAATTTGCTGGTTAAAAAGTTGCTTGTACGCACAGAATGGGAGCCAAGAAAGCGACGAAGAAGCCGCCCAAGCTCGTCGCGCCCGTGCGTCTCTTGCGCATCCAGCTGCCCTCGTGATAGGTGCGCGCATATACAGTTGACCACTGCTGACAGCCGCCCTTCCTCTTGTGTGTGTGTGCTGTGGGCCGTAGGGACGAGCCCAGGCGAGCGCTGCGGCGGTGGCAACGTCTGTGCCAACTCCAGCACCAAAAGCCAGCAAGCTCAAGCACGCGAAGGGCGCCAAAGCCAAGAAACAACAGCGCGGAGAGCGCTTCAAGACCAGCGACGATGCGATCCTCGTGATGCGCAAGCAGCTCGCAGCCATTGGCTGCAAACTCTTTGTGAGTCGTGGTGTTTGCTGTCACGGTAGTCTGGAGTGGTCACCAGTTGATGCTTACAGAGCTGTTTGTTGTTTGTTGTTGTTGTACTTTGAAAACAGGAAGTCGAGGCGGATGGCAACTGCCTCTTCCGGTATGCACAGCGCTGGTCAGCATTGGGATCGTGTGTATGTGCTCGCTGCTCACCATTTACTCACGTTCATTCCTGGTTGCATGATACCGAATGCAGATCTATAGGTGACCAACTCTTTGGCGACCAATACCAGCACTTGGAGATCCGAAAGGTACGCTTTGTCTGTTGCTAGTGATCGGTACTACTATATATGTCGCGTTCGCTAGCTATATCTTACCAACTTTCTCTCTCTTTCGGGTGATATGACTATGAACAGCGCATCGTGGACTACATCGAGCTCAAGCGCAACGACTTTGAGCCGTTCATGGAGGACGAAGAGAAGTTTGAGCACGTGCGTAGGTGGCCACATGCGTCCATTTCCCGTCCTCACACATCACATTCTCTGAGTATGGCGTCTTTGTATCAACCAACACTCACGATTGTTTGTTGTGCTATTTCTATTAGTATTGCAAGCGCATGCGTGAAGACGGCACGTGGGGCGGCAACCAGGAGCTCTACGCGGCGGCGCGCAACTTTCAGGTGTACGTGGTGATCCACCAGGAGAGCTCGCGCATGGTGATCGAGTGCGACGCGCTCAAGCCCAGAAAGATCATCCACGTGGCGTACCACGGCAGCGACCACTACGACAGCATTCGCGCGCTTCAGGACACCGATCTGTACGACCAGAGAGCGCCGCAGGAGATCGTGCTCGACTGCGACGGGTTCCGTCCCGAGGACTTTGCCAAAGTACGTCGTCCTTGTTATTTGATGCTACCTACCAGCTCAGCATTGCCCCATGCATAGAGAACTTCGCTTGTGGCTGACCTGGAGCGTAAGGTTGACGGATGAAACCCCTGCCTGTTGTGGTTCTCTTTAGCGCTGGAAGGTTCACGCAAATGCGACGGCATCTCAGCAGCAGCGGATCGCAGCGTCGAGTGATGGTCAAGAACAAGAACAAGAACAAGAACAAGAAGAGGCGCTCATGCGAGGCATCGACGCGCTGCAGGTGGTCGCGAAAGAAGGCGAGGACGCTTCCCCACTCAGCAAGAAAGAGCTGCGGAAATTGAAGAAAGACGCGAAAAAGACTGGTGGGAAGCGGTAAGCGAGACGTGACGCGAATGTAACCTCAATAGAGCAGAGTGAATCAGCGCGAATAAATGAAATGAGTGCATTGGCGTTAGCAGCAACAGCAGTGGAAGTGCGACAATGAAGCAATTTCGCCGGTGCTAATCAGGAGCCCACTCGAGCTTCGAAGTTGTAGAGCAACACCCGCCACCCACCAAGATGGCAGCTGCTGAAGCGCTAAGGCTTGAAGACGAATATGAGAACTGTGCAAGCAGCTCAGAGAGATCGATCGTCCCTCTCGCTGCCACGTGCGCGATTGTTTCGCTCGTATTCCCACAGCGAGGATCAATGACTGCAGTACTTTATCTTGGTGGTGGGAGTGTCGGAACATTGCGCACGTGATAACAGTCAGCAGCAGCACCGAAACAACGAGGTAGGTCGATTTTGAACAGTGGGAGGAGACCAGTAGTTCGCCAATATCCGCTTATCACCATTGCTCTTTGCTCTCACGAAGAGCTCATTTCTCCATACGGTATTCTCACTATCATGACCTCGCTATTGTTCCATGCGATCCGGCTCTCTTTTCTCCCTTCCTGAAGTTGAACTGTTTCATTTTTTTCATGGCTACAAATGGATTCTCAAAAAAGATCGAAGGAAATAATCGAGAAAGAAATTCGAAACGACCGAGCGCAACGCGTTTCGGATGAATGGAGAAGGCGGCAGATGCAGTCGGCCAGGCAGACTCTTCACACAGGAGATAAGAGATATCGGGGTGTCGTCGCTTTTCCAGCCAGTCAACCACCCAGTCAGCCAGCCAGTCAGGCGCTCAGCTCGCAGCTCCCAAGTGAACTCCTCGCTGGCTTCCAAGGGATTGATCGACTAGCAGGTAGATCTCAGTACAACTCAGACTCTCGCTGCGCGAAAGGAAGGGGGGAAGGAAACTATGCAACTGTACGAGCAGACCAAGCCGCAAGACCAGCAGATCATCGCGGCCGTCAAGAAGCGCAACCGCACAAAGTTCCGATGGGGCACCACCAGCTATAGTACGAAGAGTGGGAGTAGTATCACCACCACACCACACGCTTCAAGCAGCAAGAAGAGCGCCGGTTCCAGTTCCAACTCACCACCACCGTTGTTGAATCCACCTGCAGGCACCAGCAGTAGCAGCAACACCAGCAGCGGAGGTAGACGCTCCCACACCAGAAGACCGCCGAGACTGAAACCCACGCTGGCGCCGATCGTCGAGTCGGAGCTCGAAGACCACGTCACTGACGACGAAGAAGAAGCGGAAACGTCTCCGGCTTCTTCCAGCAGCTCGTCACTGTCGCTTCCAGCGGGCTCCAAGTACTCGTTCTCGTCCCCGGACACGTCCTTTACTCCCCATTCAACCAATTCGACAACTTCTTCATTACCAGAAGACGACCGAGAAGGCAAAGACTCGCTCAAGCACCAGTGGAGTCGCTACAAGCCGCGCGTCGAGTACAATCTGCGCAAACTGCTGCGCCAAGTCATGGGGCTCGACGGAGTCTGGTCGTGTGACCAGCAGGTGGCGCGTCACTACACGCGCATCAAGTGGGACGTCGTCAGGACCCAGGCAGACGGCAATTGCCTCTTCCGCGCCATCAGCGACCAGCTCTACGGTAGCGAGGCCTTCCACGGCGAGATCCGAAGGGTACGTACGTCTTGTGCGCTTGCTACAGTCTTAATGAAATACACTTGACTGATAGCTAATGACATTGGTTCTTTGGGTACGGTATCTGCAGCGCATTGTGGAGTTCATCCAGCGTGAGGGTAAGCTGTTCCAGCCGTTCATCGCGACCGAGGAAGCCTCGGCCGAGACCCTCGAGCAGTACTGCAAGCGCATGAAGAGAGAGGGCGAGTGGGGCGGCAATCCGGAGCTCTATGCCGCCGCCAAGCTGTTTAACGTCCATATCGTGGTGCACCAGGGACCAATGCGCCGCGTGCGCATCGAAAACGGTCGCGACAACGATCCAAAGACTGGCAAGCCGCCCGTACCGTACAAGGTCCTGCACGTGCTGTACAAGGACGACCACTATAACAGTCTGCGACCGCCGCCAGTCGAGGACGAGGTTGTTGTTAAAGAGAAAGCACGGAAGCTGAAGGGTTCCCCAAAGCAAAAGTCAAAGCACTGCGAAGAGCTGGCGGCAGCAATGATGGCCAAGCGCGATCGGTCTTCTGTGAACTCACCGCAGAACTCTCGCCGCCAGGTGAAAACGCACAAGATCCAGAACAAGGAGAGCCAGAAAGCACAGGACTTGGGTGGGGACAACCAAGTTGGAGACAAAGAAGTCCAAGTTAGCGAGGCAGCGAAGCCTCAGACAAATCCAGAAGAGACAGAGAAAGCAGTGGTGATGCAAATAGAAGAGGAAGAACAGCCTGTGGTGGTGGTGCCTCTAGGCATGGAGTTCCAGGCGGTATTTGAAGAGGCAAGTGTGAGCGTGGCCGTGAGCAAACCCACGCGCGTAACCTTCCGACGGGGCAAGGCGCACAGCATATGCTCTTCAGATGACGGCAGTGAGGTTTCCACTTCTTCATCATCATCAGCATCTTCATCACATTCAGAGCCAAGTGTACCTGTCTGTCCCCCGACAAGGAAGCAGAGCACCGCTGAGCCTCCAAATACCGCCACCTCCAGTGAAACGAGTACGCTGCTAGTCGCCAAGGTGACAGTGATAGACACTGTTGAGCCAGTGCTACTAGCCGATGAAGAAGAACAGTCGAGCGCCCGAGTGGCGTTCCCGAACCGCCTCAAGTTTCACCGAGGCGTCCAGCAAAAACAGAAGCAGCAGCAGCGAACACATCAGCCAATGACTGCCGCGTGCTAGGTGGGTATGACCTTACTGGTTGATATTTAATAAGCTTCGGTTCCTTTTGACGGTGTGACGAAGTTTTGATCCGATGAGAGATCAAAAAAGCGAGCGAGATAGAGACATTGGTTTTGAGTTCCAACCAGAAGAAGTAGGTGAAAGGGGTTGAAGATAAGTGAACACACTGACTTGCCACGGTTGCCTTCAAAGGAAGAAGCGGCAAGCGATCGTTCATTTCCATGGTAGTCACATGTGTCTGTGTATCGCAAAGTATTGGAGTTGATGGATTAGAAAAGAAGATGCGAGTGTGTGAGCCAAGTGCTCAGAAATCGGGTGAGAGTTGAAAGTATGTATATCTATAAAAGAAATGTATCAACCACCGTCAAACGAGAAATGAGAAACTGAAACGACTCAGACTGGTTCGCACTCTACTAGTTGTTGCATTATTGGACGGACATTCGAGCGCAATATCCCGCAAGAATGGACGCTGACGAAGCGGTGACGCAGCTGCTGGGCGTAGACACGAAGCTCGGGATCCTCGCGGGCCTGGCGCTCGTCGCCAAGAAGCAGCAGGAGCTGCAGAGCGAGGACGAGGATGCGAATGGCACTACCGCTACGAACGGCACCAACTCGCCCAACGACAGGCGCGAGGGCGGGGGAGGCAACAGCAACCGGAAGACCCAGCGTAGCAAGCGCAACGGCTCATTCGCAACTCACCCAGGCGCGGAGAATGGTTCAGTCTTAGGGACACAACCGTCATCGACAGCGAGCAAGAAGTACTCGGTGCACGACCAGCGGAACGTGATCCGCAAGCTCCAGGAGCAGAACCAGATCCTCAAGCAGGAGCTCGCGATCGAATTCCGCGACGCCAAGACGCTGCTCAGCCACGAGAAGCGCCAGCAGTTCGACCGGCTGCACACGATGGCGGCGACCTTTCTCAAGAAGATCGACCTGATCAAAAAGAATACGGCGCGCGTGGACGAGCTGCTGGTCAAGAAGGCGCAGGAACTCGAGGCGATCCGACAGCAACAGCACAGCGAAGCCACTGGTGGCTCAAGTGGTTCGATTGGCTCATCACCAGGCTCTTCGAATGCTTCGTCTGCAGAGAGTAGTTCTGGATTATCTGCTGCTACGTCCATGGCTCTTCCAGCAGAGAACTCGGCGGCGAGCACCCGCCGCGTGCGTGCGCTGGAGAACCGGCTGGAGCTCTCGCTGGTCAAGAAAAACGAAATGGACTCGATCAATAAGCACCTGCGCGTACAGATCGAGAAAGTGCGCAAGGACCGCGTAATCTTCGACGGCATCTACAAGAAGCTTGAGAAGGAGATGAGCGAGTACCGGCAGCGACACGAGCTCTCGGTCGAGGAGTTGAGGAAGGCCATGGACGCGAAGAACCAAGTGGACCTGGAGATTTTAAGGATTCAGAGCCAAGCGGAGCAGGAGCAGCGCACCTATGAGCAGCAGTTCCAAGAACTCAAGGCGTCGATCGAGACGTCCATGCGCGAGGCTGCTCGACTAAGCGGAGCTGGAGTCGGAGGCGCCGGTACAGGGCCCTCGTTGGCTCTAGGGTCTCCGTTCTCAAGTAAACCTCACCATCACCGTCACTCGGATCCCGACGACTCTGCCTCAGGGCTCGGAATGAGTGGTGGTGGCCCCAACTCTGGCGCCAATGCTGCTGGTGGAGGACTAGGCCACGTACTGTCTGACAGCCCGCTGAACCGCATTTCCGTGCTCTCGACATGGAAAATCGGCTACGACCGCGCGCTCGCAACCACAAACGAGGACGTCATCGCCAAGTATGAGAAGGCGTTCGCCGGCATCAAACAACTCACGGGGATTAGAGATATCACCAAGATCGCCGAAGAGATCGTGAACCGCGACGACGCCAACTTCAAGCACTTCAAGCGCGCCGAGGAGCTCCACGCCGAAGAGGTGGCGCTGCATGCGCAGATCGACGAGCTCACATGCCAGATCGAGGCGTTCAAGGCCCAGGAGGGGATCGCCACGAGTGCGACCCAGAAGCAGCAGTTCCGCGAGCTCGATGTAAAGTACCAGCAGGCGCTCGGGAAGGCAAAAGCGTACGACGACGAATTCGAGGACACGGCCACGACGCTCACGCGCATCAAGTCGTCCGTGCACTCCATCCACAGCATGCTCGTGCACGCCAACTGCGCGCGCAACGTGGACAAGTTCAGTCACGGGAGTGCGCACCTGGCGCTAGGCTCCCACTCGGCGCGGGACGTGACGGACACAAATGTGCTCGAGTACCTCCAGGCGATCGAGACGTTCGCGACCAGTTTGATAAAAGAGACCCACGAGGCGGCCTCAGCTGCTGCGGTCGCTGCAGGGACGACAACGACATCAGGGGGCTCTAGTGGCACTGGTGGAAGATCACTGGAGGACTCGAGTACTTTGACGGGTGGTGGGTTACCTCTAGGCCTGCAATCTACTTCTTCTGGACTCCTACGCCACCAAGAAGCCGCAGTAGCAATGTCCTCGCCGATCGGTCACGGCCCGCTTACACTCCCATCAGACCCATCGCAGAAGCTTCGAGTGCACGTGCCGTCTCCTGGAGGGGTGAACGGCGTGATCATCATCCCCGCGTCCTCGCCGTTCGGGAATAGCGACTCAAGTGCAAATGGTGGTCACGCGGCGCCACGGTCGCCCACGAAGGCGCTCCAGCAGCAACAGCAGCAGCAGCAGCAGCAATTGCATTTACACCAGGGTCTACAGCGTCGGAAGTCCGGTGGTAGATTTGAGCTCATGGCCAGGAAATCGCTCTCCCAGGTACAGTTCGCAGCAGCACTGGCAGCAGCCGTGGCGGCGAACAACGACCAGACGCTGCTGCCCTTCTCGTCGCATATTACTCCCGGCCATAACTTGCTGGCAAACGCCACTAATGGTATCAGCAATCCTAGTGATGCTTCTGTTAGAAACCTAGGACCGAGGACACCTGGGTCGTCTTCTTCGTCCTCCAGCCAGCTGAGCCGCGCCAAGCTCGAGGAAGAGGAAGAGGAACGCGCGTTGACCTACGACGAGCTGCGTCAGTACGCGGCCAAGAACGTGGTCAAGAAGAAGAGCGACGACGCATCATCGTCTGTTTCGAACACACGCGCCAGCACCGGTGGAGGTGGTAGTACTATTAACAATGGCAATGGTGTGTCGCCTAGCAAAGCCACCACAGCTAAGCTGTTTCTTCCTATCTGAACGAATGAAACAGAACCATCTTTATAATGAGGTCGAGAGCCTAGAAGCTGAAGGTGATGAATAGCGAGTCTGGACATGGATACTTGTGGTCTTGTCTAGCGAGTACCTACAGTAGTTAGAGCGCACCTACAGGCTCCGCCGCTCGTGGGGACACTGCTGAAGCCGCTGATACCGACGCATTGGAGAGCGTCTTGGGCTTCGAGGGTGGCATCATCGACTCGGGCAACTCGGTTGGCAGTGGCTCGCCCTCGTTTGCCTTGGCGCATAGGTACATCGCGATTGCAAACTCTTCGGCGTCCAGACAGCCGTCCTTGTCGACGTCCGCGAGATCCCAGATGGCCTTGAGCGTCTCCTGCGAGCAGCCCGAGGCCCTGAGCGGAGTCATGCAGCTCGCGCCGCTCGCTCGTCCGGACGCGTCGACGCGCAGCGTCTTGAAGATCGCGTCGTACTCGGGCTTCTTCGGCGCGATCTCCCAGTCCGAGCCGGCGCCCGACGCTGGGTCCGCAAAGGGGTTGAAGTTCGCTCCGCCTTCCGCCATGTCCCCTTTTGCCTCACGCTTGGGCAGCGACGCCATGAGCTTTGGGATGTCCTTGGAGAGCAGATCGTCGATCTCCTGGATCGCTTTGACGTTCAGACTCGCAAACTTGTGGAACTTGCGATCCGCGCACTTCTTGCAAAACTCGTCGAGGTTCGGAAAGTCGCCCGGCGGCAGGTGGTACTTGCGCTGCACCTCGCGGAACGTCTCGGCCATATTCTCAATAAGCTCGCGCTGCTTCTTCTCCTTGCCGAGCATCGCCGGCATTTTGTCCTTGAGGTGGCCGATGAGGTACGCGTGCACCTTGGCGAGCCGCGCGCGCTTGACAAACTCGTTGATCTTGCGGATCGCCGCGTTCTGCGGCAGGTTGCGCAGCTCCGACATGAGGTCCTTCTCCTCGGCGCCGAAGAGCGCCGCGTTGTCTGTGTGCAGCAGCGGCTGGTCCCAGAATGACCCGATGAACACGCGCATCACCTCGGGTGTCTTGAGCACCTTGCCCATTGACCACATGAGCGCGCCGTACCTAGTTCATGATTGGTTGAGAGAGGCGCACAGATCAGCGATCAAAATATAAGACAACCTGTCAATATAACCAAGCACAACGTACACCCGCATGAGTCGCTGCTGGTCGATCTGGTCGGCCTTGTTGAGGATGCAGCGGATCTTGTCGTCGTGGCCCTTGAGTACCTCGATCACACGCTGGAACTCGTCCGAGATGTCAAGTTTGTGCGCGTCAAAGAGCAGCAGGATCATATCCGAGCGCTCGGCGAACCACTTGGCCACCTGCACAAAGTCATAGCCTCGCGCGATGCGCTGCTTCTCGCCCGAGAGGATACCTGGTGTGTCCACGACCGTGATGTTCTCCAGCACCTTACAGGGCACCTGGGCGGCCTCGAACTTGTTAAGGAACGCCGTGCCGAACATCGAGAGCCCACCGTACGGGAGGTCCGGGGACACAGCGACCGCGTTACCGGGCACTGTACGCTCTTCCTCACCGTGCATGACCGCGACGAAGCGGTCAGTCGTGGGCTCGGGACCAATGCGCTGGCCTGGGAACGACCGCCCGAGCAGGTACTCGATGAACGACGTCTTACCCACAGAGTACTGGCCGATCATGAGCACCTGGGGCTTCGCATCAAAGTCCGCGTCGCTCAGCAGCGGCGAGTGGAAGTCGTCAAAGCAGTACTTCCTCTCCAGTGGCTTGAGCTTGCTCGAGTAGAGTCGCTTGAGCCCCTCGATCACCTGCTTCGACTTGGCCGCGATGTCCGAGCCTTCGCCGCCGAGGATCGCCGCGCTGCTGCCAGTGCCTGTAGCGGAGGAGGCGGAGAAGGACCCGGCATGCATATTGCTATTGAACGACATGATGGCTCACTGCTCCTCTTGGACTGGTGGTGCGAGGCGAAACGAAGATGGAAAATGAGAAGCGAGTCTGTTGCTGTCAAGCGTCGCGTGGCCGTTTCTTCGCGTTTTCTTGGCGTGCAATGCTGCTGCCCTTGCAGCTCTCGCGTTGCTGCAAGACATAGCAAAAGCTCGAGCGTATTTTCATTATTTCCTGGTAATTGCGTGAGAGCAACTTGGTCCGTTCTTGAGCGAGTCCATGCGCGGCGGAAATCGGTCCAGGATCAAGGCCCATCCAATCAAATCAACGGAGGACGGTTGCACATGTACATCAATGAGTTCTCTGTTAGGCTCCCTGTGTGGGTCGCTGCACAGCACCCTCGGCTCAACTGCCCTACCTACCGCACAAAAGCTTCCCATTCCCGTCATTCCCTGGTTTGAGTGAGTCGCCTATTCGCTTGGTCCTTGTCATGACCATCGCCCACAAACCATTTCTCAACACTTCCAGTGTCGTAACCTGGATGCATGGAGGTGGCGATTCCTTTTCTCCTAATGCCTCTCCCGAGCCATCGAGCGCGCGAGCGGATATGTTCTTTGGAGCGATGCGCGAGGTCGGGAAGCTCAAGCTTGAGCACCTGCTGCGCGCCTCGTACGAAGAAGGCCCGCTGGATACGCTGAAGATCGTGGCGCACATCCGTGACTGTCGAGGCGGGAAGGGCGAACGGCAGCTGGATCGCTGGGCGCTCGAGTGTCTCGCTATCCATCACCATCGAGCGCTTGCACACAACCTGAAGCACTTGATCACTCGCTACGGTCGATTCGACGACTCGATGGCGCTGATGGGCACACCCACTGAGAAGGACGCGCTGGAGTTGCTTCGTGTACAGCTGGTGGAGGATTTGGAGATCCTGAACAGCGAAGCTGGGAACGAAGGCGAGAGTACCAAGAGACGGATCTCTATGTGCGCCAAGTGGATCCCGTCGCAGAGCAGGAACCTCGACGCGAAGCTCAGTCTGCACAAGAAACTCTGTAAACACATGAAACTTAACTCGACCAAGCTATGCAAGTTCTACTTGACCCCACTGCGGGCCAAGTTGGGGATTTTCGAGAAGCTTATGTGTGCCGATGACTGGGAGGCGATCGATTTCGACAAAGCGCCCAGCGCCGCGGTGCAGATTCACGGCCGACCGCAGCACGCGTTTGAGAGTCACGTGCCCGAGCAGTTTGCGGCCTGGAAGGAGAAACTGACGACAGGCGAAGTCAAGGTGAATGCAAAGAGCGCGGCAGTGCTCCCGCACCAGATTGTGGTACAGTATCTCCGGCG
>JALBZD010000245.1:0-41734 GCA_038050675.1 Globisporangium cylindrosporum | reverse complement strand
ATCATCTTTCGCTACTGCAGACTGCTGTTCAACATCAAGCAACGACAACGCGCGCTCTCTCGATTCATCGCAAGTCGAGCGATCACTGGAAGAATCAAGGATTTCCAAGAAGAGTTGGATCACTTCATCGACATGCTGGGTCTGGCACGAAACGGCACAAGCTGGAAAGAAGGATGGAGTGAAGATCTATCACAGCTTCAGTCCAATTTCCGAGACCTGTTCAGATCGGACGATGTTCTAGCGGACGGATGCGACAACGACGGGGTGAAGAATGAGACAGCAGTGCTTCTTCAGTATGAGCTCGGTCTCTGTGTTGGAAATGGGGAGCAAGCGATGCGAGAAAGCATCGACAGAGTGCTCACACGGTTTCTCCATGCGTGTGCAATCGACGCTCCTGTAGTTCCAAAGTGGTTCATTTCTCGCGACGATGTGCAGTTTTACAGCTGGAACATCGTGCGGTCAGAAAGTGGGATCAAGTTCTACGAGGGCAAATGGCGCAATTCAATTGTGATGGTCGAGACAGCTGACTTCGTGGTGAACTGGCACATGACAACTGGCTTCACGGTGGAACAGTTCCAGCAAGCTGCATCACAGTGGGAAAAATTGAATCATCCAAACGTGGTGAAGCTGTTTGGTGCATGCCATATCGGGACTCCCTTTTTGTTCATCTACGAGTTTGTGCCAGAAAGCCAACCACTACATGAATATTTGAGCAAGGAATCAAATCGAAAGTCGACGTGGAAGCTTTTGTACCAAGCTGCGCTGGGACTTCAGTATCTCCACAATCGCGGGGTTGTCCACACAAATCTTCGAGGCGAGACTATCATTGTCGGCTCGGACTCGGGAGCGAAGCTGTACAGCGTGCATAAAGATCACCGTCGATTTGGAAATGCCTACCGCTGCGAGGTCAATTGGCAAGCGCCGGAGGTTGTTCATGGAAGCAGAGCTGAGTCGCTCGCCTCGGATATTTTCGCGTTCGGAATGTGCATTTGGGAAGCTGTGACGCTCAAGCTACCATGGGGAAGGTTGAGCGACTATAATGCCTCCTATGAAAATAGACAGAAGAAATACCTTCCGGAGCGTCCACCAAGCATGGATGATGCATTGTGGGAGCTGATTACCAAGATGTGCGCGTTTGAACCAAGCGAGAGAGTGAGCATCGCATTTGTTGTGAATCGGCTGAAGCAGTTCGCTTCCGAAAGTGAGTTGACCAGCGGCGGTGGCACCAAGAAGTCGGCAACTTCATTTGACGCGAGCAAGGTATGTCATGCTGTTTTGATCTGTGACTCATCATCATTCCTTTCGTGTCAGTCTAACATTTGCTCTATCTATCTATGCGATCAAACAGGAGACCGAATGCCAGAGCTTGGATGAGCACATGTTTGCAGTGCTGGATGGGAGGACTATCCCAGAAGTCCTAGAATATCTGCATACAAAGTGTGAGAAGCTCCCAGACAACGATTGGATGGCTTGCAAAGTATTTCCCGCGCTCAAGTTCATCTTCTCGCTTCTCCAAGAGCGCCGCAAGACATCAGTGGATATCGAAGTTGTCACGTTCTGCGCCGCGCTGTCACACTTTAGACGATACCTGCGCACGGCAATATCTGAGAAATCCGTCTTTGAGCTGGCGAGAAGTCGCCAAGTCGCCGAGACGCATCACGTGATCTACGCGGAGCTTGATCGTCTGCTGGATATGCTGGAGGTACCAGAGATGGACTCAATACGAGTGTGGCGATCGAATGAAGAATCAGTGATCAATCACGCCGAAGTGAATGACTCCAGCATCTTGGCCTCCTCCACACTGCACCGTCATGGAACCGGAGGAGACACTTCAAGTGGAGACGCAGTGATGCTGAATCACTTCGACGTGCCATTTGCAGACCACGCTTCATGGACCAAAGCAGGACTTGCAGCATTGAACACGCCTCCATCCTGGGTGCTGCCGCTGCGAGAGCTGTTGTTTAGCGAGTCGAACCTGATTGGTCGAGGCTCATTTGGCGATATCTACAAGGGTTCATGGCTGGGCGCCCCCGTCGTGATCAAGTTCATGGGGTACGAGGAAGACCCCAAGACGATCTCGACGGATCTGTTGCTGCACGAAGTGCGTGTGTGGCACCGTTTGAGCCATCCGCACGTGCTCAAGCTGTACGGTGCCAGTCACGTCGACGGGCGCTACTTTGTGTGCGAGTTCGCGTCGAATGGTGAGTTGAGAAAGTACTTGAGCAAGCCTGGCAACGAGCACCTGATGTGGAAGAAGATGTACGAAGCGGCACTCGGTCTTCAGTACCTGCACGGCCAGAACGTGGCGCACAACGGCCTCAAGTGCGATAACATCATGGTGGGCATGGACGGCAATGCGAAGCTGATCAACTTTGGGTTGAGTTGTCTGTTGAACGAGGCGGAGATCCAGATCGATGTGAAGAGGATGGGGGCGGTGAACTGGCGATCGCCCGAATACCTATCAGGTGGCCGACCGTCGTTCGCTTCGGATGTGTACTCGTTTGCGATGTGCATCACCGAGGTCGTCAGCGGCGATATTCCTTGGGGAAGGCCGATGAGTGCTGCCCAGGTTCGCTTCCAGCTGAAAAGGGGAAACATCCCAAATCTTCCCGAGTCGGTGAGCGATAAGCAGCGGAACCTCATCAAGCTGATGACGAAGCAAGAGCCGTCAGAGCGCGTCAAGATGGCGTTCGTAGTGGAGAAACTGCGCGAGTTTGCGCAGGAACAGAAACCGCTCTTCGCCAGCATGAAATAACATGCAGCCTCTCAACCCGAAGTACATCAAGCCACTCATCCGGAGCACAACACACTCGAGAGCACTCAAAGCATCAGTCAGCATGTTCGCTATCCTCAACAGCCCAGACGATCAGCTAAAAAGAGTCAGCGCTCACCCAAGTTCGTTCATTAGGCGAGCGTGTGCAGTATAGATCTATATTGTGTAGTGCCAGGTCAATCTCGTAACGTTAATAGATATGCTGCTCAACACACAAGTGCATTTCATAGCTCTGAAGATGGCTACAGTGTGTTGATGTGACCAATGACAAAAGACAAAATTCCCCTCTCCAATCTAATCAACTAGTTGTCATCGATTGTAAAGGGTTTGCAACTTTCACAACACAATCCACATCATACACGGTAGATAAGCAATTGAAGACGCAAGGATGGCAACAACGATGATCGGCTCGGCGTCTTTCGCGAGCGGCAGTGACGTCCACGCGAGCGCAATGGCAGCCACCACCAGCGCCACATTCGCATTTTCTGTTCCCGCATCTCTCGTCCACGCGTCTGTGTCCTCGTCGTCTCTCGCTACGAATCTCGACGCCGCGCGCTCCAAAGATGACGACGACGACTCGGAGTACGAAGAGCTCATCCCGCCCGAGAACTTTGCGATGATCGAGAAGGGGCTCTATCGGAGTACGTCTTGCCTTGCGTGGGTGCACATGCGCATGTGCACGGTATTGCCGGTCATTATCGCTCCGAGTGTCTGACTTTGTTGTTATTGACAGGCGGCTTCCCGAAGAAGAAGAACTTTGCGTTCCTGAAGAAGTGCCTGGGATTGCGTTCCATCCTGACGCTCGTGCTGGAGGACTATCCGCTCGCCAACACGGAGTTCAACCGCATGCACAACATCAAGTTGTTGCAGTTCGGCGTCCCGGGCAACAAAGTGTGTGATTGTGTGAAACGCTTGCATTGTTCTCCATGCTCTCTTTCATTCCGACACGTGTGAACGTCGTTCATTATGACAGGAACCGTTCGTGGACATCCCAGAAGACGGCATCGTGGCGGCGCTCAAGGCCGTGCTAGACAAGCGCAACCACCCGATGCTCATCCACTGTAACAAAGGAAAGGTACGAGGGCTGGTCACTTTTGAATGGAGATGTATGTATCGTGCGTAGTAGCCACAACCGTGAGCTCACATGTGCTGCTATGTAAATTCGCAACAGCATCGAACGGGCTGCCTGGTTGGCTCGCTGCGCAAAGTGCAGAAGTGGGCGTTCAGCTCGATCTTTGACGAGTACATTCGCTTCTCTGCGCCAAAGCCGCGCATGATGGACCAGCAGGTGCGTTGCTGTCATTGCTTTTATACTTAGTCTTACACGACAGAATGACTGACACTTATTTTCGTTTGCTGTGAAGTTTATTGAATTATTTAAGACCGAGCGCGTCGAGCTGGAGAACAACGAGCACGCCCCCAACTGGCCAGGCTTGCAGTAGCTTTGCATAAACCACTTCTCTTGCCGATCAGATCCACAAATGAATGATACGTGCATGCTTAGAGCTTGGCAGGAGTGGCGGGAGTAGCGGTCGTAGCATCGTGCGCAAAGAGCTGTTGCATCTCCACGAGGCTCTCTTCGAGCAGATGGCCCATGCGCGACGCCCAGCGGTCGTGCTGGCGGCATGCGATGTTAAACTGAATCGAATTGTTCTTGATACTGTACGCGATGCCCAGACCCTCGGGGACCACTTCGCCCCAGCCCCAGCCATCAAAAAGCTCGTTTGTCAAGTGGCTCGTGGAGATGAGCCAGTAGCGCGACTTGGTCATCGCCGGGTCCTCAAAGAACGGCACTTTCTCGTTCGGTTTGAGCAGCATGCGCATGCCCAGCAGGTGGCGGTCCACGCCGAGTCCCTGGCCCGCGCGCTTCATGTACTGCACGTGGTAGTTCGTCGCGTCATGCAGCAGTTTCTTCTTCTCCTCTTTGCTGATCTTCACGCCGCTGACGTTCACCATCGCGTCCGTGAAATCCGCGCTCTTCTGTGAGCAGCTGCGCGTCGTCTCCGTGCGTCCATGCAGGAACACGCGAGTCTGCGAGGCTTCGTACGTCGCGACGTTGATGCCAAACAGCTTCTTGTACGCCAGCTGGATCGCCACCTGCGCGAACGCGTCGGGGCTACACTTGAACGACTTGATTGCCTTGGCGCCGTAGCCGTAGAACGATTGCACGTACAGGTCGTGGTCCGCGACCGTGACGTCAAACGTCTTCTCCGCCGCGAGGATCGAGTCGAGCGTCGAGCGACTGAAACGGAACGTGATCTGCTTCGGCGCCTGGAGCCCTTGGTTCAGCTCCGCAGTCGTGAAGTCGCGACGCCCCATGCTGATCTGTCCTTTCTGGAGGCGGCCAACGAGGTAGTCGGCGTATCGCGCCATGGGCATGCCGTCCAGCATTGAGTGTTCACCCAACAGGCCGGCCTTGCCATTCTCAAAGACCGCAAACTGGATGCACTTGTCGTAGAAGCGGTTGCGGCCGTCGCCGTGCCAGAGCGCCGCGGCCACTTCCGTGCGCGACACAGGCGCGTAATCGTCCAGGTTGACGATCACCACCGCGCTCTCGATGACGCGCAGCGCATCCTCGTTGCCGTTGCGCACGAGCTCTTCGCGCGCGTCGGCCCAGATGTCGCGGTTCTCGGAGGAAAGCACGCCGATCGCCGACTCCTTGGCGCCCGCGACCTCCAGGATGCGGTTGAGCTGGTGGCTGATCTGCACGAACGAGAGCGGCTCGTGGGTCTTCTTATCCAGCAGGTCGAACGAAAAGAACTTGTTGTTGCGCATCACGACCACGTGGTTGTGGGTCGCCGGGTCGAAGATCCGGTACGTGTCGGACTCGCGGCGCGGGATGCGGCACGCGTTGAACATGTACTTGTACGCGGTGGAGCAGATCGGCGTCTTCTTCGCCCCCAGCTGCTCCGGCTCGAGCGAGCCGTCCACTAGCTGCTTGCGGAACTCCATTGTGCCCCGCAGCAGTGCGGCCGCGCGACCCACGTTGCTGCGCTGCTCAGCGTGCACGCTGTCGGCGAAATGAAAGAAGTAACTCACGTTAAAGACGACCGGGTCGCGCACCTGCAGGTACCCCCAGGTGTTCCACCACTCGGCCAGATAGCTTGTGTCCTGGCGGTCGGTGGCGCGCTGCACGAGGCGCTGGTGGAGCTCGCGGCCAAAGCCGTCCGGTTTGAGGAACTCCCGCGCCAGTGCCTGCGACTGGGCGAAGTCCTGCGGCGTAGACAGTGGCTTGATCGTCTCCAGGTAAAGCGCGACCGTCTCCTCCAGCTTGGGCACGGGCAGGCGCGGCAGGCTCTGCTGGAAGCGGTAGAGTGGTTGCGACGCCACCTCCAGGTCGCTCTCGTTGCGGTAGTCGCCCACGCACTCGCGGTAGCCCGCCGGACCGTAGGCTGAAGATGCAGAAGCCATTCCTCTTGTGGTGGTGGCGGTGGATGTGGCGGACCTCTTGAGGCTGAAGCGGCGGATTCCGGACTGACGGGCATTTGCGTGTGCGAATGAGGCGAGTGTGGTTCAACTTGGTTGAGGATGTGATGGATATTAGTTTAAAGAATAAATTGATTAGAGAGGGATTGTGGAAGGTGGCGTGTGTTTTTATGTGAATGGGTATGGAAGGGTATCGAATAAGAGAGTGCTGTGTGAGCGTTTACGGTGACAAAGTCGTGTCATGGACTGAGATTTGAGCTGATGGCTCAGAAACCTCTGTATACTCTACAGAGGATATGCTGCCTCTTTAGAACAATCTATTCGACACAGCCATACATTTTTCAAGTCAACTATACAGAACAGCATTTTTTTCTTCTGAAGCAGATGAAGTGCATTGTGAACAACGTGATGATTGCGAATACGACGACTCGCATTTCAGATTTCGCTCAAGGGTTTCTTGTGGACAGCCATTGTTTTCCTTACATCTGCTATGACCTACAAGCCTCTTTGGACGTTAAGCTTAGCACCCATTACTGATGGTTGTAGCTGTAACGTACGACTACAATGCTGCCATCCCTGAGGTCGTTCTGAGCAGTGAGTGACTGGAGCCTGACTATCTAGCACATGTATCATAAGAAGAGAACGCACCATCCATCGCACACAGAGTTCCGCCCCCAAAGCGCATTTGTCGTTAACCTTATCTTCCATTCCAGCTCTCTCTTTTTCTCTCAGCGTTGTTTCATGTCTTCCCTCTTTCTTCATTTGCGGTGCGCGTTGATCTCTTCGTGGAAGTGGTCGAGTGCGATGAGCATGAGCGCGTACGGCAGGTTCTGACGCATGACCGTCGAACCCATGAATGGCAAACCGGCCGCAACTGTCGCAACACCGACGTTCACGAGATCCTCCTCACCGCGCTGCACCTCCATCAGCGTCTTCACGCCCTGGTACCCCAAGAAGAACCTGAGCAGCGCATGCAAAGAGAGCATCATTTGTATTATTGCCTCGACCCGGTCTAGCGTAGCCCATTATGAGCTGTAGCAATAGACAACAATGAAGCTTACCCAGCAAAGCTTCCTCCTGAGATCGCAGCGCCTCTGGCGAACGTGCTCAGTCCCGCGAGCGCCACTTTGCCATGCTGGCGGTGGTAGAGCTTCACAGCGTCGACTGCATTTCACACACGTCCACACATACATATACAGCCGTTAGCATAAAGTCGCAGACAGCCACACACAGTAACCAATAAAAAGCCGCTGCTCACTGCCGCCGAATGTTGCGCCTGTGCAAAAGCCGACGAGGCCGCCAAACATGAGTCGGTTGCGGAACGTCACGAGGTTGAGCGACTTGAGGTTGTCCAGCACGCCGCCGCTGGTCGCGCTGTCGCTTGCGAGCGCATCTGCTTGGGTCTGTGCGTTTGCTGCCGCTTTCTTCCGCCTGTTCTGTTTGCTGCTGCGCTTCGGCGTGTCGTCGTCGTCGAACGACCCCCAATTCTGCGAGTCACTCATGCCAATTTGCTTGATTGATTGATTGCCAATTGAGTTGGCGGCAAAGCTGGTCATGAGTTTTGTTGCAAGCCAGTATAGCGTAATTTGATATTAAAAACCTTTCAAAATTCATTATATTGTGACCTTATTTGTAGCCTACAAATACCCTTATATGACTTTTGAAATAAATTATTCATCATAAAGGGCAATATCAATAAACTGGTATATATCGGCTCCCAGTGGTCTGATAAAACATGATGAGCGAGCTTAGCCACCAAACACTGCTAACATGGCGGTGAAGAAGTGCCTCAAGACGCACAAGCTCTTCCTTGCAGAGGTGCGCTAGCGTCCCATACACGCGCATGTCTGCTCCCATATCGCTGCAGCTGACATCCCTCTATCCATCTGTACGTCGCTAAACACAGCTGGAGCGCTTTAATCGCCTGGAGCGCGAGGGCGGCCAGGTGCTCTCGTCACTCGCCAACGTCTCGCAGCGGCTTCCATTGCTCCTCAACGCCAACAACAATGCGTCCTCACAGTCACCAAGTGCAGTCGCCAGCAGCACTACTACAGACAATGTGATGGGTGTACTGTCTCACTGCGTCAATACGCAGTCTCTCTTATTGCAGAGGCACTTTGCATCGCTGGAGAAGAGCATGGGGTTCCTGCGCGACATCCTCAAGGAGTTGCCCGACGTGCTTCGCCGCATGAAGACGTTCGCGAGCGAGTACATGGACCTGCTGGACTTTCTGGACTTGAGCGACAACGTGGAGTTCCTGAACCAGCAGCTTGAGTGGATGGAGAACGTGCTGCGCATGCACGAGCACGAGGCGTTGCGCAAGAAGCTGTTGGTGAGCGACGTCGAGTATCACGACGCGGCGCGCATCGCTCGCATACACGCACACTGGAGCGCCAAGAGCGTGCATAGTAATGTGGACCACGAATACGGTGTGTATTGTATGGGGAGCGCTCTCGTTTGCCTTATCAGACTTAACATATCGTGGTGCTTGTCTGTTTGGTTGTTGTGATACTGATAGTGCAAGCTGGACTGGAGACGCTGCCAGTGATCCCAACGCCTGCCATGACTTTGGTTGCGACCTCCGAGGCGACTGGAGATGCGAACACCAAGTCCAAGAGCCAGAAGAAGAAGAAGAGCAAGAAGTAGGGAGAATTGTGATAGCGTAATTGCTAGTTACACAAGCTAGGATGATATAATATATAGAAAATGGATGATACATGGGAACTGGTTTAGAGAGAGGACGATGAATGAGCTTTCTCAAGTGAACGTACTGGAAACTACGGATACTTCCTAAACTCTAATAGCTGAAAGACTAAGGACAAGTGGCTGTGTGCTAATGCTAATAAACTCGGGCGTTAGAGACTAGTTGGCTATTAGACGAACGGGATGCCGCTGATCGTGCGCGCCTTGTACTGCGGGTACTGATCTGGAAAGAAGCCAAGCAGCAGGTTCTCTTCATATCTGTTCATCGCAAGCATAGTGTCAGCACGTGAATCATTTCATCGTAACACTGGGTGGACTGCCCTACAAGGTTGGACTTACGGGATGCGGTCTCGGAAGAAGCCCCAGGAGACGATGGTATAGCCGACGCCGCAGATCGGGTTGCCCAGTAGCACCTGGCTGCCGATGGTCCAGAGGAACCAGCCCATGTACGACGGGTGACGCACGTAGCGGTACACGCCGTGGGTCACGAGCACGTGCTCCTGGCGCTTCTGGTACTCGATGCGGTGCGAGAAGTTGGACGCCGCAGTCCACATCGCCGCCACGCGCAATGCTTGGCCCACGAGCACGATCACGATGCCCGAGATGAGCACGCTCGTGTGCAGCTTCCAGCCGGGCGTGAAGAAGAACTCGACCCAGAACTCGAACCAGGAGATAATCAGCGCCATGTGGTACTCGCGGCTGTGGTTCAACAGGAACGCTGTGGATAGTACAGAGCATTATATTAGTACACAACCATGCATATATACAATAATGCACAGGGTGTTAACGTACACTCGTAGCCGACGATCGTCGGGCGAAAGGATGCGGTGACCATAAACTCGGACAGGTGGAAGAAGCAGAGCGCCACGAAGTAGAGGCTCCAGAGCGCCACGCACTCCCAGCGCGCGATGCGCAGCGCGTCCTGCGCCGCGAGATCCGCATCATTGAATCTCACGCGCGTCTCCGAGAGCGGCACAAAGTACGCGTACGCGAGCAGCGCGGCGTGCAGCGCCATGGCGAAGCCCAGCCCGAACGCCGCGAGCGCGACGCGGCCGAGCCCCTTGTCCGACTCGAACTGCGCCGAGCGGAACATGGCGACGAGCAGGCGAGCGGGGAGGGGAGTACTAGCAGCCGATTAATAACAGGCTAACGTGGCGCACGCGTGATGCACAGAGCGAAAGACTTCGCGCGGGGTCGGTCGCCGCTTGCTCAGTCGAATGGCTTACTCCCTAATCTTCTTCTGGCCACACGACAGATAGCTCAGGTTTACAAACAAACCACCACATGCAGCTTTTGAAATGATGTACAATAAACGAAGGATGTATACGACCAGCAATTTTGGACGAAAGTGGCAAAATCGGCGATGTCGACAACACGTGACGAGTTACATTAAGTCGCCAGCAAGACTGATACGGAATGCATGTATTTATTAATAGAATACCGCACAAACTGTTCTGTTAACACAATCAATAAGTAGAAGAGACATGGCTACACTTTGGATGGTGGTATTGGCTGCTTGAGCTCAGCTATAACCACTCCTCGCGCAGCGCAGGGGCGAGGCGGAACGGCTTCGTGTTCGTGAGCACCGACGCTGACCCCGGCGAATCCAATCCGATCACTTTCGCGGTGCGCGCGCTCGTGAACGCGTCGCTGATGCCGTTGCCATTCTGACTTTGCCACGAGAAGGACTTGTTACTCGGTGTAGCGACCTCACGCAGTGTCTGCAGTACTGCAAATGCAGTAGGACGTGCAAGTGGATCGAGTGAGAGACACTTGAGGATCAATTCCCGCATCGTCGGCGGGCAGTCGTCGCGCGGTGTCAGTCGGAGCTTACCGTTAGCGATACGCTGCCACAGCTCGTCGACTTCGTCGTTGAATTCGATGCGACTGAGCCCAAAGTCACGCTCGGGGAGGTACTGTGCAAATGGCAAGTCGCACGTGTCCAGCTCCCAGAGCACCACGCCCAAAGCGTACACGTCAGCGGCTTCGTTGTAGCTCGACTCGCTGTCGAGAACTTCAGGTGCGAGCCAGCGCGCGGTGGTATTGTCGATCTGCTGTCGTCCGCCAAAGTCGCTCATCTTCGCATGCAGCTCGTCGTCAAGGAAGACCTGGCGCGAGGTCAAGATGCGGCGCTGGGCAAAGCCGACCGAGGTCACAGTGTGCGCGTATGCCATCGCCTCGGCAACGTCCAGTGCGATCTTCATCGCAGATCCGTAGGTGCTCCAGCGCTCGTGATAGTACTGCTGCGACGTTTTCTTGTCAATGAAGAGCGACGACAGGTACGTCTGGAGGTCGCCGTAGGGCATGTACTCGAGCACCAGCTGCATTTTCTGGAACTGTTTGGTCCAGGACACGCCCACCAGCTGTACGATCTTCTCGTGCTGGAACTGCGAGAGCACCTTGAGCTCTTGCAGAAACATGGCTTCAGTCTCCTTGTTCACCTGGTGGAGCAGTTTCTTCACCACAACACGCTGACCGCGGTACATCGCAGTGAACACTGCGCACGTTCTCCCCCACGCGATCTCATCCTCCATCGCGAGCTCCTGGCCTTCGATCTTCCACCGGATCAGATCCGCATTGGGGTCTTGTTTCGCTGCAGCTGGTGGTGGTGCTGGGGCTTGTGCGGTCTTTGGTAGGAGCGGCGCCTTTGTCTCGGCTGAGTTGCTCTCGGCGGCTGCGTTCTTGTTCTTGCTACCGCCATCGTTCAGTTTTGGCTTGGATCGCTCAACAGCAGGCGGAGGTGCATCCTTCTTGCTATCTCCAGCTCGGTACAAGAACACAAGCCCGATCGTATACACCACAAGGAAAACAACCAGGACGATCCCTGTGATCAGCATCGCCTGCCGGTTCGCCGCGTCCTCCTCGGCGCTCATCGCGTGCACTTTCGTGGATTGCCCGTCGATGCCGGTCGAATCACTGATGCTTCGAGCTTCGCCGTTGTTCACGAGGAAACCGGACTCGGTCATCGCCGTGCACACCAAATAGCTGTAGGAGAGCCGTGTCGGCGTCGTGCAGCTTGTTGAGTCGAGCGATCTCGCATCCAGTCCTACTTTCTTGCGCTGGTTGATCCAGTTTACTTCACTTTGCTGCAGGCGGAGCAGCGGGCTCACCGGGTTTCCTTGGAACTTGCTGTTCAAGTAAAATGGTTCGAAGGTTAGTTCTGAAATATTGAGGTCCTCCGCAATAAGCTCAGGATTCAGCGACGGATTGTTTGTGGCACTTACAAATCGTTGACTGAGGGCAGCTCCCAGATCAGAGCAGGGATGGACGTGAACTGGTTGCCGCGCAGATCCCTGAAAGATTCCGCGTTACCGCCATAAGGAAGATATAGGCCGTGAGTATATCACTCTATATATGAATGTTGCAGAGTACAATACGGTTCCCTGGCTCTACTTACAGTGTTGACAGCGCTTTCTTGGCTTTGCTTGGGGGCGCCAGGAACGCGTCGATCGAGCTCAGCTTGTTGTTTCGCAGGTTTCTAAAGCAGACGCCAGGAAACAGTGAGAAACGGTTCGTTGAGAATCCGTGTGGCGCCAGGGAAGACTCAGTATCAGGCAAGACAGTACGTACAGCTCCTGCAAGTTCTCCATCTCCAGCGACGGGAGGCTCTCGAGCGAGCATTTCACTGCCGAGCTGTAAGGACAACTCATACAAAGGCTCAAGTGTTAGACACGGTGGTCATAATAAGAGAGAAACCAAGTACCGACGTCATACAAGCTACTGAGATTACGCGGCAACGTCTTGATGCTCGCGATCGGGTTCTCGTCAATGATACTGCAGCACACACACACACAAAAGAAAAACCAGTCCCACATACTCGGGAGGTTAGAATGCCGTTGCTACAGAAGTCATAATACAATAGTAGATTTGTGACCTGAAGCAAAAGCTTACAGATTGAGGAGCGTTTCCGAGAGCGCAATGGACTCGGGGACGGTGGTAAATTGGTTCTTCGAGATGTCGCTGCAGACGAATAAGGAAAACAAAGTTATTGGTTTCGTGAAGCCTACATCACGCAGACCTTGATAAAGAGCACAGAACCAAAAAAAGTTAACAAAAACTCACAGGAAGCGCAGCTTTGTGACTTCGGTCGGGACATCAGAGAGCTGGCAGTTTGATACGTTCCTAGAGGTAACACGCGATTAAACAACAAACAACATCCATTAGTTCGTAGCAGATCAAGGGATGATAAATAGGGGATGGAACGTACATGAAGAGAGCACTGGCGGAGCTCGGCCAGGTGAGCTCCTGGACGGGATTACCGGCGAGCGAGCTGCGAGCAAACAAACAGGAGTAAAACAGCAAAGTTAGAGCCAAATGCGGGGCTTAAGAGGCGCACTCTTGAAGCAACACGCACATTTTCTTTGTGACAGCGTCGAGCACAGCTTGAGGGACCTTGGTGAGGTTCGTGTATGACAGGTCGCTAGTGGATGTTTCAAACCCAGCATAGACAGACAATACAGATGATGAGTGAGTTAGTGGTTCAACTCCCACGCAGCAAACACCAACGAGATACGTTTAGGTTCGTACAGCGTGTGAAGAAGCTCGATGCTCGCCAGTTCTTCTTCGTTCTGTGGGAAAAGCGGGTTCCACGACAAATCTCTATATCCACAACACAACAGGAATAATCAATAACGCAGCGAGATGAGCGATAGATGTCAGGTCTGCAGAAGTGGTTTGTGGAACCTACAAAGTATCCAATCCGCTGCCCTTGGTCTCGGCAAACGGGAAAGACTGGAGACTGCAGTTCGCCAGCGTTCTATAAGGTTCTCAACAGTACGTCAGTCAAGTTAGCAGGTGTTTACTCACACCCTTGAAAGATCAAAGATCAAAAGTGGAACAGCGAGAACTCACAGGACGGAGAGGGACGAGAATGGCAGCGTGCTGGATTCGATCGCTCCTAGAGGGTTGTTGGACAGGTCGAGGGTTCCGAGCTCTGTGATATCCACCATATCACTCGGGACGTCTTCCAAGCCGCAGTCGCGAAACGATCTGCACCAAATAAACACATTCCCGACATTATTAAATTGCCAATTTCCATTGATCCTCACACAGAAACACACAAGAACCAGGAGAGACTTACAGGTACGTCAGCGTCGTGGGCAGCGACCCTGTGGCAATGGAGCTGAGTCGGTTGCCGTCCAGAGATCTGTGAGATTGTGGAGGAGAGTATCAAGTAGACGGATAAGACCATCAGCTCCAGCCTTTTCGCATTCTCAAGGTAGTACGTTGCTCTGTACATACAAATAGAAAAGCGTCTTGAGTGCCTGGACACCGCTGAGTGGGAATTGCGTCAGCCCGCAGTTCTTGAGAGATCTGTGCACGTTTTCAGAGATGAAACACAATATAGAGACTGTGAGAATCTAGTTCGGTTGTGATCTCCTGAGATATTCTCCGCATCAACATACAAAGACTGCAAGCTAGACGGGAACGTCGCCATCGAGAGCGGGTTTGCCAGCCCCGCATTGTCGCTTATCTCTCTGCTCGCACACACGACCGACAGCAATAAACATACAAAGTCAGCCAGAGTCAGCCAGAACTCACTCGGTTCAGCGAGTCCATCACCCGTTTCAATACAGCGCCGACGTACAAATACTGCAGCGTCTCCGGCACTCCGGTTGCGGGCCACTTGGGCACCGCGGCGTGTATCAGCGTCCTGCAATTGATCGCCACAGGCAGATTTTACGGTTAGGGAGCTTTGAGGATGCGTGAGAGTCTGGGAGAAGTACAGAACGTACAAGGTGGTGAGCTCAGGCATGGACGGTAGCTCGTCCCAGTCTTCAATCTCGACATTCTTCAGCTCCCTATTACAACAAAGCACATCACATTTGTGAGCCTTGAAGAGCCACCACCACACGACAATGTATTCTGCACGTACAGAGTCGCCAGTTGCGCGAAGCCTGGGAGCAGCTTGGATCCCGCGCTGATGGTGACGGGCTCGAGCGCATTTCTCGATCCGCTCAGCGACCTGAAACACACGAACAACAACAACACGTCCACAAGATCAGCAATCGGTATTACCACCCTCACTGTCGCACCACATTGCAGACACCCGACAGCCAGACAACGTACAGATCTGTGACGGTGGCGGGTAGCTCCAGATCGTCGAGACTCTCGATCGGTCCGTCGACGTACGCGGCGATTGGCGGCTCTCCATTCGATATTCCCGTCGTGATCTTCACAAGCCCAGTGTCAGTATCAGTAATAGCAGTGTCGTCCCAGTCGATCGACCAGCTCGTGGCCTTGGGGTGCACGGGGATGCACTCGTACGCGCACGTGGCGCCGTTCACACAGTGCGCAGCCTTCTGCTTCTCACTAGCATCACCATCACCACTGCTGCTTGCCGCATCACATCCCACGAGCGGCTTCGAGCGGAAGACGCACACGAAGCCTGTGTCGTCGTTGCCACAGACGCCGTTGCAGCGTGAAGACAGCGCGTTCGTGCTCGGCTGCAGCCAGTTGACTCCATTGCTGGTGCTAGAATTGGCGCTGCTGGTACTGTTGGAGCCGCAGAAGACGTTGCTGGCGGTCGTAGCAGCTCGCGCTTGCGCTGCTGGCGATGACGCGAAGGTCAGCGCCACTACCAGCACCAAAGCCATGCGCCGCACGCGCATCATGATGAAGCAACACTGGCGGTGGAGCAATGGCGTGATCGCTTCTTCTGCTGACAGGCAAGCGCTTCTAATCACAGCTCCACAAGCGGGAGGGCGCGTACTGTGTGCTGTGTGCGAGTCAATGGGGCGGTTGACGGCCGCCTGCGCTGACTGATGATGATGATGATGATGACCATGGAGCTCCGTTTGCTGTCATTCGAAGCTTATCCCTCTGGTTTGACACCATGTGTTTTCACTGAACCAGCCCCTCCCCGAGACGTTCTTTGTTGATGCATATTGTTGAGTTAGAAACTTGAATGGATATTTACAATGAGGAAGAATGGTTCTTTAAAACATACTATGCAGATGCATATTGGGACCTGGAGATGCAGGGAGAAGTGAAGCGCGGGACGAACTGAACGGCGGTTCTTTTGACCTTCTAGGCAAAAAGCAACCCGAGAAGTCAGCACACGATCTGCTCGTGGGAGCTTTTCACGCGAGGACTTGGGTTCTTGACGCCACTAGTATCAGTCGATAATAAATATATGCATAGCTACTGATGCACGTACTAAGAGGGGGAGCCAGCGAGAGATCCCACGTTCCAATCTGAGAGATTGGACTGGATACGTGTAATGGATCTAGGATGTACGCTGCGTGATGGTCCCTTCGCTCCTGACTCTATTCGGCAGACTGGAACGCTACGTTCAAAGCTCGTTTCCTATCCCCCACCTTCCTCAAAGCTTTCTTCGAGCGAGAAGGCCAAGGCTGTGCACGCCTTCACACCGGTAGTCTACATACTTTGATGTTAGAATTGTGCAGAAACGCCTGATGAATAAAGTTCCGAAGCGCACTCTGTTCCGTTCTAAAGTACTTGATCTGAAGTCAGTATCCGACCGAGTCAGCGAGTGATCTCTTCAATTTGCCAAGCCGGGGTTCTCTGGAGTCTTCGGTTTCGGTGGAGGTGCTGGTTCCATTTCGAAGGAGAAGGCTACCCTCGGGATACGCGAGAGATCGCCTCCAAGACTGGCTCATTTGGCATCGGAGGCTACAAATGAGAAACTCCGAGCTACAAAACGAGTAAATAGTACATTGCGCGTCAGTTAACTTTGTCGACCATTTCAAGCTAGCTCAGATGGTACTAAACACCCCCAAGTCCGAGTCTCTTTAAAGCTACGTATGCACAGAGCAATATCCCCCTTCTTCCAAAGCCAGGACGGGTAGTATGCAGCTGGAAGAAGGTGTCCAGGAACTTACCCTTTGGCTCACAAACTCCCACGGATCGTTTGATACCGAGCACATTTTTTTCACGCTTTGCCGCCACGTTCACTCGCTCGTAGCCCCTTCAACCGAGTTGCGATTTGCATGCGCATCAAATGTACAATTGCCATCTCCCAAACCTACGAAAATCTCCCGCGATCAGCTGGGTGCTTCGAATGAGAGTCAATACGGTTTCAAGCACAGAGCCGACCCTCTTTTGAGCGCGACGTCCGCGTTGTTCCTCACCCGGAAGCGATCCGATCAGAAGGACTGAGCGTGTAAACACTGGTGTTTGCATGAGAGCACTCCTTCAAGCAGCAGGTGGCTACAAAACTAAACGCCGCGGTACCGCAACTTGCCTCCTCTTGACACTGCGAAATCGCAATTTCTGGACACATATTCACGTGTTCATAGCTTGATGGCGAGCCCACGGCGCGCGCACACACCGCTCGTTTGTATCCGAGTCGTACGACGGCATGAGCATTCAAACCAGCGACTGACCGAGCGAGCGTGACATCCAAGTCTCCCAGAGTCTCCCACGACGACCGATCTCAGCCACAAAAGCCGTCGCTCGCTCGTGACGAAAATGCGACTGGTGTTGGAGGAAGGTGAAGTGAACAAGCGAGCGAAGGATTCACGCGTCCACGCTGCTAGATACTGTAGATGAAGAGGAGGGGATCGTCTTCGCGAGGTGAAAATTTTCCAACTAGTTTGGCGATTCACCACCCTCTCGTTCTCGAAACGAAGCCAAGCGGATACACTGTACAGCGCACACGCCAACTTCATCGCAAAGTTTGGGTGCGTACTTATGCGAGTGCGGTGCCGTCGAGACAACGACCGGAGTCTGTAGTACGAGTCCATTTATCACCCTTTTAACACCTCCATTTTCACACTGCCGGCCTCACCGAATCGCATCACCACGCCATGTCATCGGTCTGACTTGAGAGAGATCTCTGGACCCCTCGCTCCCACGAGCTGATCTTTCCCAGCGCTCCTCAGCTCAGATGTGGATCCCAGACAGAAAAGACCGAGTCCGTACAGTGTCATCATCAGATCATTCTCGCCGTTTTGAGCGAGAACGACATCGGGTGAGTGAGATTGAGAGTCTATCGAGAGCTGGCAAAGCGCACACACGAGCCAAGTGTTGGTTGCTCGCGGTCCTGTACCTGTTCCTGTACGTTCATCCAGTCGGCACAATCCTGTGAGCAAGCAAAGTGCGTGGTCGCCTCTTTAGAGGTGGCGCCGGCCATCAAAAGTTGGCAGATGCACGATCAATACGGTACCGAAGTGAACCAGGGAAAGAAAGAGACAAGGCCGATCGATCGATCGATCGGTCGATCAGTTGAGATCAGATCCGACCGAGTGATTGTGGTCGCTCCAGCGTGGAGTGGTACATGTGATTACACCCGCGACTTGTACCGTAGAGAGCGCAGCTCGCAAGGTGCCGCAACCTCCGTGGCTCCTCACACTCAAGTGGATTTTTTTGCCTCAAAGCTTGAAGAGCGTTGATTTGATAGTGAGCGTGGACCTTGGGATCCAGAGCCAGGTCATTCGTTTGCTAATAGTCATCAACTCGCTAAGGTTTCTTCTCTTGTCAGAAAGGCGCGGCGGACCTCTATGATCGACACCTAGGCTGGATCTTACAGTGGCACTGCCACATGTAAGAAGAACGACCCGATGTGTTTTGGCTCCGAGCTTGACCGTTGCAAGGCTTTGGTGTGTGCTTGATTGCAAATTGCCTCTCGCGGACTCGCAGGCCCACGTTGCCCAGGTCAGGTCGCCTGGATTCAGCCTCCCACAGAGCGTCTATACAAGATTCGTACTCTCAAGCAACCAAGCGTTTGCTCTTGCCAATGGCCAATGGCCAGTCTAAGAGTCGGGTGATCCTGCACATATCGCTAAAAGCATTTCATCATAGAGCTTGCGCTCAACTGAAGTGGATAAGACAGTCACATGGGCACACACGCGCACACGCCATCACTTTGGCAGATGCCCCCCCCCACTGGAAAGTTCACGAATGAGCTCTTGCATGGAGACGAAAGCCCAGTGAGACTAGCTGGACTCGCTCGCTACGGTACGGTGCGTTCTGGCTGGCAGATTTGCTCTCCCCAAGCAGTCACCCAAGCTCTCACTTATTATTTCGTGGCCTGTTAATACCCGTTTCAGAAATAAAATCTGTACTGCTCAACCAAGCGGAGACCCACTCAACATCTTTACATCCGCACAAACTGTTATATACTCAGGCAAACAACTTCAACAACTTCCAAGATCCAAGGTCGCTGGCTCCTTGTAAGGAGAGAGCTCTCCTCTGCTCCTCAGAAAGAGCTCCATGCTGGCGCTTCTCTCGCGCGAACGCGTCTCACTGACTGACCACACACAAAGGCTCTGTCTCCGTTTCGGGAGCGCGATGGGAACGAGTTGGTCATCATTCGCGGACGCAACCGCCAGCGACCAGCTTGACTCTCCTTTGCTGCCGGCTCCGGGTGGCGCGTCATGTGCAAGATCCAAGGGTTGATGATGAACCCTGGATCCGGGCTTCAAAATGGACCCTCTGAGAAACATGCACGGCTCACAACAGATCTCTTGATTTCTTCTTCTCTGTGACAGCACTTGCCTGGCCAGAAGGCCTTGCGGAGAGAGCGAGATATGTAATTAAGATCTGGACAAGGGCTTTGCTGCTGCTGGGGCTGATTGAATTGGTTGACCTCAAGAGGCAAGGTCCTCCGTGTCATCTGGAAAGAGTCAGGAAATAGTAAACCCCTAGGATTCCAGGAGTCGCTGAGAGAAGCGTGGGAACGCCGATCGCACGACGGCAAATCCGCTCCATGTGGCATGTTCATGGTTGTGTGGACCTCGGGACGGACTGGGAATACATACAATCGGACTACTGCTTGCCCAGATGCCGCCTGGTGATTCGCTCGATGTGAAGACAACCAAACAACTTTGAGGTGTTTTGTCGGATACAGATCCCACCTGGACAGGTGTTGGACTTGCAAGTGGCGCGCTCGCTCACTTTGCGATGCTACTTCTAAACCAAAATTTACTAGTAAGTCTGATGGCATCACTCTCGCCGCATCGAGAACAGACTCACTCGAAGGGTTCAGTCCACCAGTCTTTCTTTGGCATCCTCCCTCGTCAGCAGGCTCAGCGTTTGCTGTTTAGCACTGACATGATGAGTCGAAGCGCGTTCCTGGTAATCAACTCCTGTCCAGCGATGATTGCCGCCTTTTCAGGCAGCAAGTGCTGATTTTCTGAGGGCGTGCTTGTCTGTAATACGATAATGGCGCGTCTCGCCTTTTCCTTTGAGCCATTTCGGCTGGGCCGGTCGATGGGATGATGCGAAAGAGCCACAAGCCCAGCATCAAACAGAAAAAGCAAACGTTGACTCGAAAGCGCGGCTTTGCATCCGTGCAACTGTTGAGGTTTGTTTGCTGAAAAATGAAGACGAGCCACAATAATAAAGCTCACTGTGAACCCAGAGAGGTTTTCACGCCATCGGGCGCAACATTGAAGGAAGCAGTCAGCTGAGCGTGACGCCAAACCGTAGTGACAGGGAGCGGAGCGGGGTAGTACTGTATCCTCCTCCGTGATTAACCCTCGAAAGAGCTGCTGGTGGGTTCTGGTACTTTTACGCGTGCATTTGATATCCCACAAATAGAGCTTTTAGTGAGAGCCTAGATTTACGTCATGGGGCTCTTTTCAATCATGCTATAAAAGCTCAAAATGGTAGCGATCTGATCAGGGTCTCGCCGAAAGCTCGCTCGGAGGGCAACCAAACCTTATGGTTTGCAGGACTGACAGTACAGTAGTTCGTCTGCTTATATTCGCAGCAGTGCTTACTCATCTCTTTTCAGGTCATTCCGGTCCTGCTCGTCTGCTTCAGAGAGAGTCTCTCTGTCAGTATTTAGGTTTCAAACCGTGAGCTTTTGTTGAGCAAACAGGCAGAACAGGCGGAAGGAAGTTGCTGTCCTGAGGTGTTGACTGCTTCAGTTGGCTGTCTGCGCAACACATAGCGAGCACAACGGGACAGTCCGCACGCAGCAGCAGAAGCCCGCCGTCGTCACTGAAGACAGAGAAGGTAACATCAACATGAGGGGCGCCGCACGAGGAGATGTTGCGCGTTGCCCAAGATTCCCAACCACATTGAGATCTGCATTGCGGACGGAGTTAACCAATCAAAAGCATTTTTTTTAATCAAAACGTGTTCTATTGCAAGTCACACTACTAGCACGTATTTATGAAGCGCATTTATTTAAACTATACTGAGTTGGGAGTTTATATGGGAATCTACTGTAGGGTTTCCGATGAATGCGTCATTTGTTGAGGAGGGAGCGCCGTGGGGCCAGTGGGGGCGCGACTTGCGTGCTTCGTCCATCGCATGCGCGCTTCCCGACAGACCCGCTGTTGGTCGTGGGGTCCCACTCGAGGAGCCTTACACGCGCTCACTGCTGCATCAGCTAGCAGCGCAAAGAAAAGGCGATAGCGCTTTTCGTGCTTGCAAGGAGCTCTTGGAGATCCAACGCCAGCGAGCGAGTGAGTTGGGGTGAGCGATGCCACTTCCCATTTTGCGTGCTCTCTCACACACTCGCGCCTCAAACACACACACAGAGTAGCAGCAGTTGCTTATCACAATAAAAGCCATGGACGTCATGCAGCCGCAGATCAAGTACATGCCAGGGCTGGTCGCCACCGAGCCCGAGGCGCCGAGCAGCCCCAGCACCAGCACAAAGGCCAAGGAGGTGGCGCCGTTCCTCAAGAACCTGCGTCAGATCCTGGACTGCGAGAACCAGGACATCCTGCGCTGGACGCCCGACGGCAAGGCGTTTGAGATCCACGACATGCAGCAGATGATGGACTTCGTGCTGCCCAAGTACTTCAAGCACGCCAAGTACACGAGCTTCCAGCGTCAGCTCAACTACTTCAACTTCCGCAAGTGGACCAAGTCCAAGGCCGTCGTGTGCACGTTCTCCAACCCGCACTTTGTGCGTGACCAGCCCGGCCTCTCGTGGCGCATCAACCGCAAGAAGTCCTCGCACGGTGCTCAGCAGCTCAAGAGCCTGAACTCGTCGCCGCAGACCCCCCGGCAGCCAAAGAAGAGCTCGAAGCGCAAGAGCAGCAAAGATCCGTCGGACATGACCATCACGCTGCCGATGGACGTCAAGGACGCGCGCGCCGTGTGCAGCTTCCCGTCGCCGACCGAGGTGTACGGCTCGGCGGGCGACCTCGCGTTCGACCTGAACGGCGACCGCCTCTCGTTCCACTCGACGGCGTCGGCGGACGTGTGCTTCCACGAGCCCATCGTGCTGGACTCGCAGTCCTTTGACTGGGTCGACACGCTCTACTCGTCACTGGACGGCGGTGACAGCAAATTGGCGCTGGCGCCGTCGCTGCCGCTGTTCTTCGACCCGTCCGCCTCGACCTTCGACATGCACCTGTAAGGGTGCGTCGAAAGTGCTGTGTCTGTGTGTCTGTACCCTATTTTATCTACAACAAAGCCCCAGCCTCAGCCAGGAAGATCTCCCACGTTCTCAAGCCTGGCGAAGCAACCACGATCTCGGACCAAGTGACGAGCGTATCCCCTCCCCACGAAGAATTCCATGTAAAGTTTTTGAAACGCAGCAAGTATTAGTGTTGTCGAAAGTAAGTAAGCAGTCAATGAATGAATGAATTTCCCCCAATGAAGATGGTACGTTCATTGATTTGGTGTCAGGCGATCCACGAGCTATTATAAAACGGCACTGCTTGACTCGAATACAATAGGTAGACAAATGGGGATTCCGTTTCCTCAGCTTATGATATCCATTCACGGCTACAAAAGAGCAGGTCAAGTCTGCCCGCAAGAACCATTGAGCTCAGAGTACACTCTGTGCTCAAGATCCACAAGATCCTTGGAGATATGTATCTTGGGCTGATTTACACGCCGCCAACACTCGGATCCGGACAGGATGAGATCGCATCGCATCGCATCGCTCCCAAGTCCAAGCAACAGCAGTGATTCTCAAGCGCTCCTCCACGTCAACAAACGCGTGGTTGACGACAGGAGGAAAGGCCTGGCAACTCAAAGGCACGGATGTCCGATCCTTGGTGACTCTCCTCGCTCTCGCTCTCGCTCTCACTCTTCAGATCCCGCCCGAGAGAGATCGACGGCTGAAGGGTCAACCAGGACTTCTCGACTGTCTGTCCTAATAATCATCGCCAGCGCGCCCTTCTTCCATTACGCTCGCGCTCTCTGTCACGCAGTTCGACAGCCACCTCCGCCGCATCACCTGGCCGCTCTGCGTCGCTTGCACCAACAACCACAGGACCAAATCAGCCTCACAACAGAGGACCAGAAGACCACCACAGGAAGACAAGCCGCATTGCTGCTGGCGCATTCACTCCTGCAGACAGGACAAGCGGTCCGAGCCACACATTTCAGAGGTCAAAACGTGCCACTCTCGGGAAGAGGTTACGGTTACGGTATCTTTCGTGAGCAGCTGTCACTTTTGCTTCCTGTTATGAACTGAAGAGCTTGTCTGCACCGTCTGACGTGCGTTTGCGTTGGGTCAAGCGTGTGTGTGTTGCGGCCGAGCGTCCCACTGGTGATGCTCGAGGCAAAAACGGGTTTAAAACGGTTCAGAAATGTACTTTTCCTGAAAGGACGCTGTCCTTATGATGAGTAAAGGTAGAATGATAAGCTCACGTGCGATTCCCATTCATGTTGGGTGCAAGCACAATACGCACAACGAACCATACCATCACGATTCTGAAATGCCTCCGCAAGATGCGTGTAAACCGCGTCGATCTCTGCCAGATGTCTGAGCTTACTGCTGTACTCTACGTCGAATTTCTCGTGGCAAAAAGAGGGAGTCTTGAGGGTTCGACGAGCAAATTGTATCAAACGGTCGGGAGCAGGTTGCGCAACACTGATACAGGCGGTCAATACTAGCCGCTGAGCGTTGGTTTTACAACGAATGCCCACGCGGAGTCTGAGACTGCAATGTCTCGATAGTTCTTACCCTTTTGCAAAGTTCGAGGTGAAGAGTCATAGTCAGCGTCAAGGAGAGGAGCAGCAGGGGTGAACCTCAGTACGATGAGGATTTAGCTGCTGTCTATAGTGGACTGTAAACCAAGGATATGAATCCTGTGGTATAATAACCTTTATTCTTCTTCAGCAGCAAAGTACTCCAGTGTACCTGGCCTTTATTTCTCAGTACTAAAGCACCCCCTACTTGTGATAAGGCCAGAGTCCTTTAAACTGTTTCAAAAATAAAAACAAACAAATCGCTTTTGCCTCGATCGAGCACCAGAGTGGGACGCTCGACCGCGACACACCGCTGGAAACCGCAGCTGCCTCGTCCTCTTTGCGTTGGAGTCGAAATGAATGCGCGCTGAGGATGGATGGGGAAGGTGATCCGCTCTCTGTAAACGACGATCCTGTGAAGAGGAAGCAGACTGGTCACTTGGGAAGCAGTGCCATCTTCTGGACGCAAAAGCGAGGAGTTGCACGGTGTACGGTACCTGGAATACTAAGCCCCCCAAACCCAAAGTTTACGGTTTGCTTTTGGCTCGGTCGAGAAAGCAGCGTGTTCGTCCTGTTCGTCTTCTTCTCCTACGGTACACGTGTCCTGAGCGTTGTCGCTCTCTCTCTCTTTCGTTTGCGACCTTGGGGTGGTGACGGCTGTAAAGAAACTGCATTTTGGTAGCAGCGCCGCGAGCGTGTTTCAGGTTTCAGGTTCCAGTCAGCGGCAGTTGCTGCCGTTGACGTGCGTCTCTCTCTCTCTCTCTCTCTCTCTTTGTCGCACAGCACAGGCACCCACCATCAACAGTATCTCTCTCTATCATACTACATTGTACGTGCCTCTCATGTATGGTCTTCAGCTGCTGTCCGATGTGCGTGCGACTGGACTCAACAACCAGAGCTGGATCCTCAGGTCCTCAGTCAGCGGTGGGTGGCTGAAGATACTCCAAGTAAACACGAGGCGAGTGTGTCAGGATACAAGCGGATCAACTGGGTCAAGAATGATTCTTCACGCACTTTAGATTGATACTTTAGATTGGGTCACACTACTTCGTACTACTACAGCGTACAGCTACACACTGATCACTTTCACAAACAACCCTCTCCTGCCCTTTGCTCTCTCTGCTGGTGGTAGTTGGTTTAAATACGGCGGGGGAGGTCTCTACCAGAGAGAGCATAGAGAGAGAGAGAGATACCGGGGCGGGAGGGATTGCGATAGATAGATAGATAAGATACCGCCTGTCAGCCTGCCTGGCGTTCGGTCCCCTCCTTCGTCTAGCGTCTTCACAGAGCAACGCAGCGGGTCTGCACGACCGTCGGCACAAAGTACGCCTCGTACGACGACAGCTGCGCGCGGAAGCGGTCCAAGGGTTCAGCCCCTAGCGGACCGGCGCTGGAAGTAGAAGCAGAGGCGGGAAGGTACTGCGGCCAGGCGAACGCCATCTGGGGGTCACTCTGGAGCGCGTAGTTGCTGAACTGAACACTGGTGCTGTTAGAGCCGACGCTGCACTCGGCCTCTAGCGCCTCGAGCGACGGGTACAGGGTGTCGACCCACTCGAGCGACTCGGCTGGGTCCGTAGGGGACACCGCCGCACTTGTGGCTGTCGCGTCGATCTTGACCACCGACGCTGTGGATGAGGACAACTTGGTCTTCTTGGACGATGCAGAGGAGGAGGACGCCTTGCGCTTGCTGCTGCTGGAAGACGATGCAGACTGTTCCCGCTTGAGCGTCGTAGGCTTGGTCGTCGCAGCAGATGTAGAGGCAGTAGCAGCAGCAGTAGCAGTAGCAGAAGCGCGAGGCTTGGGAGACGCCTTCGGGGACGGCTTAGGCGTGCGCGGACTGGCCGCCTCTCCGCCGTCGCTAGCCGCACCACCGTCCCCGGGGCTCTTGGCATCGCTCAGGCCGCGCTTGCGCGTGATGCGCCACGTGAGGTCCGGCTGGTCGCGCACGAAGAACGCATTGGAGAACGTGCATACGACCGCGCGCGACTTGGTCCACTTGCGGAAGTTGAAGTAGTTGAGCTGGCGCTGGAAGCTCGTGTACTTGGAGTGCTTGAAGTACTTGGGCAAAATGTAGTTGGTCATCACGTCCATGTCGTGGATCTCGAACGCCTTGCCGTCTGCCGTCCAGCAGAGGATTGCGTCGCTCTCGCGGTCCAGCATGCGCCGCAGCGACCGCAGGAACGGTGCGATCTCCTTTGTCTGGTCCTCGTTGGCTGTCACGGACGTCGGCGACTGGAGCTCCAGCGGTGTCAGCTGAAGCTCCTCGGCTGGACTCTGTGTGGTCGTCGGTGTTCTGGACATGCTGTCTGTATGTCTGGCTCGTATCTCGACCAAGTGAGTTCTATAGGTAATGAGGTGTTGGGTAAATCAAATCACCTGTGCTGGCGAGTGGGAATTCGTGAATGAAAGCAGCTTGGATTTTGACCAACCAGCACCAGCACCAGCAGCTCTGTTGGAAGATCCGAGCGGCTTGTGACTTGTGTGTGAGAAAAACAAACGCGGCGTTTGCTTGTTTGCGCACAGCTCCTCCCTCGTTGCGCACTTCGCAGATGCGAGAGAGATCCCCCTCTCCTCATTTCACTCCCACAACGAGGGAGCCAAAGGCTCAAGGCCTCGGGTTTTGGACTCAACGTTGGCCTCGGGTGAGGATGGGCGTGCTGAACGCCTATGGTACGAAAAGGTGCACGCGCCAGTATCAGAGAACTGCAATCACATCGCAGGCAAGCACCCAGTTTCTTGTGATGATGATGATTTCGCCTCAGCTCTCAGTCAGTCACGCGGCCGAGGCTTGCTGTGTCTGATACTGGAGGTCTAAGGCATCCTCGGATTCATGGGAAAAGACCCAGAAACAGATGGGCGGGGACCCGTGATGATCCTGATGAGTGCCACTCTATTCGTTGGCAGGTTGCAGCTTTCTCGGCGGCGCGAGAGACTGGCCGCACGGCAGCTCTTCCCAAATCAATCGCGAAGAGCGCTTTGATCTGAAAGGCGGTGATGACGCCTCCTGCAACACAAACAAACAGACTAGCAATCCAGTCAAACACTAGCCAATGCTGCGGAGTCCGGTGTGTTTACTCAATGGCGTGGCGCATACGAAAGCAGGCGCCGGGTGACATCATCTTCACATCCAAAGCAAGTCTCTTGCTTTGGCTCGCGATCTTCGTCGCATCCGTCTGTTAAGGCATTGGCGAGAGACTTGTCTGTACGGGCGTGGTCTGTGAGCGAGACCAATCAAGCCCACAAATGAGTCTCTCGCCAAGCAATAATGACCAATTACAATCAAGGGTGAGGCTGATGTGTGCGTGTGTGTGTTTGTGGCATGCGCCCACTGTCTTCTCCAGAGCTATTCGCACATGTCCACTGTGGCAGCCAACGCCGCCAACGACAACCATCCGCACACAGTGCGTCACGTGAACGAAAAGAGTTCAGCGAATGATCCGCTCACAGGAAGATCCTTGATGCTGTTTTGCATCAGTGTCTGCTGTTGCTGTTGCTGTTGCTGGTGGTTGGCTGGCTGGTTGTCGTTTGTTGATTTGTTGGGAGTAAGGCTTGTTGTGTTCGCGTCGTCCAACGAGACAAGAAACCAAAGCCGATATGTAATAAGGGTTCACGTAGAGGCTCGTCTGAGAGTTGGCTTGATTTCTTGATGCGGATTCGTTCGTGCTTGTGCGGTTGGCTGGTGCAGATGACACCCCCCGATTTCTTCCCAAGTGCCACATTTTCGAGCCACCCACTGCCCTGTGCCACTCCCGTTTGAACGGATATCAAAAACGATAAAGCGTGGAGCGGCGTGGGAATTCGGACCATAAGCTATGAAGCAAAACCAGCAAATAGGACCAATTCCAAAGACGCCACTTTTCACAAATCACTCGCGGGCGGCCATGAACTGTAGCAGGATTCAAAGTGCGAGGACTTCCTTCCCTCCACCTCCTAAGGTAGAGTTTCAACCCTCTCGCATTGTTGAACCATGTTGCTTTTTGTGTGGCTGCCGACGTCACCGCTGGCCTCTGCTTGTTTGGTTACGGTTGCGGCTTTGCAATCGAGTGAATGAAAGACAGACGTACGCACAGGCAGGCAGGCGCACTCACTCCTGGGGAGAGGGGAGGGCGGGTCCAGATTCGTCGACTGCGAGCGAGCAAGTGTGCCCCGTCAAGTGCCGCCGAGAACATCAGCGAAGGAGCAAGGCGAAGTGCGCTTGGTCGACGATCGTCCACAAAGCGACTTTCCCCTGAACAAGCTAGCGAACGAATGAACAATATCGTGGTTTGTTTGCTTACTAGATGGATAGTCGAGTTTGTTTGTTTGCATGCGAGCAGTCGTGAAAAGAAGTGTGCTGAGTATTGCTCGAAGTGAGCTTGTGATCCTTGCGAACCAGCCTGAGGCAGAAAGGAGGGTGGTGTGTGTGAGTGTGGGTGATCAACCTCAACCTGTTTTCTGTCGCGCGAAAGGCTGGCTAAGAAAATGATCGGAATCCAGGGGCGTGTTCGTGTTGCGAAGACCACCGGGTACGAAATGAAGGTTCCCAATCGGAGCAAACGAGACCCTGGGTTCTGATCCGAAGAGTGAGTGAGCGTGTGCAAAGGCTGCAACAACATTGTGGGTCTTGGGCCATCGCCAGAAATGCTTCAAACAGCAAACAACAACCCAAACCAAGCAAGCAAAGGTGGTGTGGGAGTCTGATTCGAGTGGCACAAGCTGTCATTTGGGTTGGGCTCGGATCCTACAGAGTCGTTTACAGGTTGGATCGGCATGAAACGCTTCGCGCAAGTGGATACATCAAGGGCTAGGGGTGATCTGGAGATGACGATGATGGGCGGCTGCGCTTCTCGCAACTGCCTTGTCTCTGTCGCGCGTGTGGTCAGCAATTGACTGGCCATTTTAGGTCACTTGGTGATGCGCTCAAGAGAATTTGTATCGACGCTTTCAAACAGCACTTTTGATGCCCAGGTGCGCTTTGTGAATGAAACTCAGTTTGGCTCCAAACTTTTTCAGCGAAAGCGAGCATGGTACAATACAAGCAATAATATCCTCTGAATCATTTTGTGATCCTGACTGGCTTCATGCGAAGACCAGAATTCTGCACAACGGTACCATGCACAAATCTTGTGTGGTACATAGTTTCATGGCCCGCGCTTGCCTAATTTATGTTTGATTTAGGATATAAGCATGTCAGTATATAACTGGTAGGAAAGTTCGGTGTAATAAAACATTCCAAGACCTTGTGCAGGTATTTTAAAATCCACAGTACCAAACATATAGATTTACTGTAAACATTGCAATATTTGTAGATAAACATGTGCCGTCATCAAAGCTGTGTAGATATTTTACTATGCTTGGTGCATTGCCTCACCACAAAAACTGGCAGTATCTGAGAAGTGTGCTTGTGATCAACCCAGACTCCCGTCCGAGCCTCTCAGTTTGTTCTTTTCTGTCTGTGTGGACGCATGACGCGCAGTAGCAGCTCACACTTGCGTCTGAGCCTCAGTCGACGCCAACTCTTCTCGCTTTCATCGTTGTCACCTGAGAGTAAATCCTCAAGCGACTTGGCCAGGAGCTCTTTTCGATTTGTTTGTCAGCGCGAAGGAGACGGGCAAGTAGGCCACGCGTTTCTGGGTTTTTTGTGTCTGGTGTCTGAAAAAAGTCTCCATTTTGCACACGGGATGATGGGACACGGCCTCAAGCTTCTTCAGATAGCTACACTTTCGATCGACATGACACCTTCGACCTTATTCCCAAGAAAGCACACGAGTGTCCTCTTCATATTAAATTACAAAACACCGACCTTATACTAACTACATGCTACAAAACCCTACACTACGTCGTCGCCTTCCTCTCCTCTTCTTCCATCCTTCAATCAGGAGTCCTTCATGAGCTCCAGCACGGCGCTGAGCTCCTCGCCCGTGAACTCGGGCGTCGGCGTGATGCCCGCGGTCGCGTACGCGTACTTGACCTCCTCCGACACCTGCGACGACGAGCGCGCAGGCGGCGACTCGTAGTTTTGGGGCGAGTCCGAGCCGCGGCGGCTACTGGAGCTGCCTCCGTAGTGGGCCTCGTAGTGAGCGTGCTGCGGCTGGCTGTGGTGGCCGTGGTGGCTCGCGTAGCCACCGTCGTGCGGGCCGCGCATGTACGACGGGTACGATCCGCCGTAGCCGCTCGCACCGCCAGCACCTGACGAGTAGCTGCTGGACGAGTGCTCATAATAAATTCCTCGGCTGTGCGCCGACTGCTGCTGCTGCTGCTGGCTGTGGTGGTGGAACGACGACTCGGACGGGAACGACTGTGTCGGGAACGGCAGGCGTGGACGCTCTTCCTGCTTCACAGGGCCTGGAGCGCCACCACGACGCTGCAGCTGCTGCTGGCTGTGGTGGTGGTGGTGGTACTCGTGCTCGTGGTCCAGATCCAGGTCCTTCTCGTGCAGACTGCTGCTGTGGTGCGCGTGCTCGCGGTGGTGGTGCTGCATGCCTGCGGACAACGCGAACGTGTGGCCGAATGTGCGACGGTCGTCGTACTCGCGGTCTGCGTACTCTGGACCCGGAGACGAGTGCTGTTGCCGTTGCTGGTGCTGCTGGTGGTGGTGCTGGTACTCTGGTCGGCGACCGTAGCTGGCTGCACCAGGGGACACCGCACCCATCGCGGACGCCTGGATCTGAGCATGAGCGTGGGCGTGAGCGGCAGCAGCTGCTGCCGCAGCAGCGGCGGCCTTGGTAGCGGCAGCGGCACCGCCCTTTGCCTTAGACTTGCGTGCTCCACTGTTCTTGGTCGTGGTGCTCGCCACTTCATCCAGCGGCATGCCGAGCGCGATACTGCTGTGCAGCTTCTGGTGCTGCACGTACTCCTTGTAGTTGTCGCAGGCCCAGGAGCACGCCGGCTCGACGCACTGGAAGAGGTTCTGGCCGTCAGGAAAGTGGATGCGCATGTGGCGCTTGAGCTTCGTGCTCGTGTTGAAGCGCTTGCCGCAGCTCGCGTACACGCACGGGTACGGGCGCTCGCCGCTGTGGATGCGCTTGTGGCGGCTCAGGTTGCCCGACGTGTTGAACTTCTGCGGACAGCCCTCGAAGTCGCACGCGTACGGCTTGTTGCCTGTGTGGATGCGCATGTGGCGGCGCAGCGCGAACGACCGCGGGAACTGCTTACCGCAGTGCACCTCGGGGCAGATGAAGATCTCGCGCTTTGACTTGCGCGCCGTCTTGCTGCCATTGCCAGTGATGTTGCTGTTACTGTTGCTGGTAGCGGTCAGTCCCAGCATTCCTGGCTGCGGGGATCCGCCCAGCACGCTCTGGCGCGGCGCGTACTCGTTGACGATGTCGTGGTCCTCGGGGTTCAGGTCGTCGTCATTGTCGTCGTTCTCGTCCTGCTGCGGCTCGTCGTCGTCGTAGTCGTCCACGGTGTCGTGGTGCCACTGCTGCGGCGCGTGTGCGTGGAACAAGTGGTGCGCCGGCGGCGGCATGTGGTGGTGCTGGTGCTGGTGGTACGCGTGCTCCTCCGACAGCGCATGGTGCAGCTTGTGGCTCGGGACGATCGGCGCGGCGTGCTCGCTCATCTGCGTGAGCATCGGAGCTGGTCGAGTGGTGGGTTTGTTTTTGGTTCTGGTTTGTCGGTGTTTGAGTTGGTCGCTTGTTTGCTTGTTTGTTTGCTTGTTGGTTGCGTCTGAGGGCAGCGGGTGCAAGCGAGAAAGAACGAGAATGAGGCAGGAGATCAGCGAGCAAGAGAGAAAGCGCACTCGTGTGATAAAGAAGCCCGACGGAAAGAAGGAAAAGCTCACTCACACAAACAACACCCCGCATCCGAGCAGCAGGCGGCAGCAACAGAGCAAACAAGCAAAACAAACACACACAAACTCGCCTGTTTTACACAGGCGAGGCATACTGTAGGCAGGTCAAACCAGGGCTTTGATCGCGCGAGTCTTCCTCGCGCGCTTCGAATCCCACTCTGGCCCGGCTCTGCGCACCAGCTGGCCCCACTTCACTGAGCAGAAGGGGATCAGCCGCAGGCAGATGTGCACACTGATCAAGTGAAACATCAGCGGCACAGTGGAAGAGTTACGCAATCCGCTCACAACGCGGTGCAAAACGCCTCTGCTGGAACCAAAGCCGGGTGAAGTCAACTTCCACTTGCGGCAAAACAAGGTGAGGAGGCGCACGTTACAAACGCGAAACCGAAGAAATCACACCACCATTCCAAATAGCGTGTCTTCTTTCTTGCAGCCGCGTGTAATGTGTGCGCTTTTGTGCTTGAGCTTTTGAAAGCTATTGGTGACGGTTTGTAACATGATGAGAAAGAAGGACAGCGAGGCGACAACGCCCTGACACAGGCGGATTGCGCGCCGAGCGGCTGGTGTCTGTTGCTGGTCGTGTTTGCAGCGCTCGATCTACTGGGATGTGGTGCGCATTTTCACGCACGATTACGTCCCGCAATCAGCGTTTTGTATCGCTCCATCCACCTGGTTCTGCAAAATCGGGCTGCACATGGCAAATGGGTCACTACGCCCTTTTTCTGCGCGCACGTGAGGGCCTGGAACATGCGGATCCCATCCGATCTGATTCCTCATCTCCCCTCTCGCTCCACCTCTCTCCCTCTCTCTGCGGATCTCAGTCAACAAAACCGCACCCAAAAGCGCCAAGTGGCAGGTTTTTGTAGGGGAATTTGTATGCCACGCTGGGATAAACACCGAGTGACCCATGTTGGCGTGATGCGCGCAGCTGGGGGATGGAAGAGCGCACTGCAATCGCCTCAAACTACCAATCTATAGATCCCCTTTTTAAAATCTCTTTTTGAAATCTGAGCCACTTTCGGAAATGTGACCCTGTATAAGCGCTATCGCGGGCCGAATCTGCTGGTATTCTGACTCAGGGGAAGAGAGCGCTTCGCCCAAGTCGTCGCTTGCTTGAAGCCACGGTTGGTTGCATGAACGAACCAACAGCCTTCGCGAAGCTTTTGTGAAAATTTCGGTCACCCGTTGAAGATGAAGAGAAGAAACAGGAATCAAGTGTCTGCAAGAAGAAAAGCGCTTTGGACTCATCCGAGCACCGCAACACAACGTGCTGTTGAGTCCACGCTCGGGCTGGAAGGTTCAGCAAAGTGCCAAGATCTCTACCACAGGCGAGCGCAATGCTACACATTTGCAGCTCCATGCAATATGCTAAGCTTCCACGGGTCATTGTGGCGGTGGACTCTGGTGCTCGCAAGTGTCCTCCTGACCTTTTGACGGATGGCTGCGTGAGCTGACAGGTTTCTGTCACTGCATCCCCTTTCTGTTGACCCTCGCCCCCATCCTGCTGCTTGGTTGCTGCTCTGTGTGTTTGTGACGTGAGAGCAGCGAGTCAATCTCTCGTGAAAGGTCAAAAGATCCATCATCTTCTTTTGAGTCAGTCGAACGCGTGCGTGCGTGTGTGCGTGAGGCGCGCCTTCGAGTTGAGTCTTTTGTCGCCCCGCGAAAGCAGCCAAAGCCAAGAACCGACCGAGCGCACCTCCGATTCAATTTCAAATTTTGGGGCGAGATGATGGGAAACTTTTTGTCCTTTTCGTTCGAAAAAAGGCGAATAATCATCAAAGCAGAGGACAAGGAGTCCGGTGTCAATACTCAATGCTGAATGTGGGGATGCGTTTTCGCCATGCTGATTGACGCAACATGGGCTCTAATCTGGGAGTGAACCTACACATTCCGAGAATCTGTCCACTCGCTCATGATCACTTTATGACGATGCTGGCGGCTGGCGGGCGATCCCAGCCGACTGCCGTTTCAAGAGTCATCAGCGACGCTCATCTCACGCGCTGCCTGGTCTGACCTGAGTGGCCGACTAGATCCCCTGACTGCATCTGGCCGTCCAGATCTGGTTGTCCGCATCATTCGGATGGATGCACGGACCCAAAATCCCAGGTTTGCGTGAAATACCAGTCAACAACAGACCGCCGACTGGGTCACCTGTTCCACCAAGATCAAAGGGAAAGTGCGTGAGAGTCAGACAGATCCCGCCGTTTCATTCCGACTGCTGAAGGTTTTCTGGTGCTCGAGCGCATGTTGAAGTGGAAGGCAACTGCCAAGTTATCAAACAGCCACGGTGAGCAAGATGCACGAGCTGTTTCTTATATCGTTAACGTCCCATTCCTCTCTCTCATACACACAAACACACATTGTTTATTCATTAAGATCAAGCGCACGCACACACACATCTCCCCTACTCGCCAAGCCTACAGCACGGTAATCTCGCTGTTGGGCGTGACGAGGATGGAGAGCGTGCCAAAGCCGCCCATGGTCGTGGTGCGGTCGCGCGGTGTCTTGACGTTGAGCTCGTCTAGCATCATCTTCTTCTTGCGCACGACCACGATGGCTGCGGCCGCTACCATCCCCACGCCGCCGACGATCGACAGCAGGTACACCTCAGCGCCCGTGCTGCTCTCGGACGCGGACTGGGTCGAGACCGTCGTGACGCCATCGTCCGACTTGGTGCCGCCAGCCGCGACCGCGTCCGAGTCCGTGGTCGCAGTGGTCGGGGCTGAGGCCACCGTGGCGCTGAGCGTATCGGCCTCGCCGCCCACTTCGCTCTCACTCTCGATCGAAGTCACCTTGACGTTGCCGCTGAACCCGGCGTCCTCCGCGTCCATGCTGCCGCTCTCTTCGTTCGAGGGTGACGGGGACGGTGTCGGGGACAGCGTTGGGGCCGGCGTCGGGCTGGGGGTTGGGCTGGGGGTCGGCGCTGGGGTCGGCGCGGGCGTAAGGCCGCCGGTGCCGCCGGGACAGAAGGTCAGGTCGAAGTCCGTGTTCGGTGGGCAGTGGTGGGTCTTGGTGTCATCCTTGGGGAACTGGTACGCGTCCGTGCAGCCGTCCGCCATGCACGTGATGGTCGTGCAGCGGTCCGGGCCGGGCGTGCGCGGCGCGATCTGCATCGGGAAGTTGTAGCCCACGCCGCCGGTGTAGTCCTTGCACGCCTGGAGGCTGCCGCAGTAGTCAGGCTGTAGGTTACAACATACACAGGACGAGACATATGTAAATGGTGAGACCTCAACTCGATGCTACTTCAGTTCTCTCACAAAGGCTTACGCCGCTCTTTGGGCCGGTCGGGATGATACTGATGTCGAACCACGACCCGCCTTCGCCCGAGAACTCGGCCACTACATGTCAAAGAAAATTCACCCAGTCAGTCTGCGAATCTCGCCATTTCGCGTCCTGTAAATCTAAGACGACGTACAGGTTGCCTGAGCGCCGGTGCCAGCCTTGAGCACGTGCGAGGGCGAGCCCACCGGGACTGTACGCACGAGGGTCTTGCCAACGCCGAGCGTCTCGGTCTGGATCGCCGGCGTCATCACGTGCACCAGATCAATATCGACGTTGCATCGGTTCAGCACGTAGACGTTGAAGCCTTCGACGGCGCTGGTCATGAGCGCCACAAGAGTAAGCGCGCGCCACACCATCCTGTCCTGTTCTGTCTTGGGGATCTGCAAACTGTCTGGTCCTGTCGGAAGAGAGCCCTGTTTGCTAAAATACGCTGCGGTCGGGGAAGTGACTGCAGACGTTGGGGTTCTTTTCGGTCGTTCCGTGCGGGACGCGGTCAAACTGAAAGTGATTCGCGTGAGGGTCCTGGCGAGGGGCGGTGCGCGCCGAATTGGAACTCCCGCAAGCCAGTGTCGCGTCGTGCTCGTCGGGGCTGGGGCTCCGAGAGAGCTCTTCGTTTGTATGACGAAGTCGCTCTTTCACATCCCTCCATCATGCTGGAAGGAGGAGGAGGAGACCGAGAGTTCCCTCTGGCTGGTTGGTTTCTATTGAAATCGAGGGGTCATGACTAGAACCCGATACAAAACAATGTGACGAAAGTGAGGGAGCCAAGGGATGGACCGACACAAGTTGCACTTGCAGAAACAAGAAGTCGGAAAGAGAGTTCCTCTGTGGCAACCACCAGTCAAATGTGGGTTGGACTGACTCGATGCGGAGTGAGAAATGCGGAACCCCAATCGAATCGAGTGTGAAAAGCCCGCAGTTTCCATTTCTTTTCGAGCTCCGACAGGACAGGGACGCGTTGTATAGGGAGCTGCTCGTCCAACATGCTGGCGAAGAGCTCGTTTGTGATTTGGAGCCCTGGTCCTGAAACATTGCTCGCGCGTCATGCTGCTTGCACTGAACCCTGTACCTTCCACAAGCACACACGCCATGTTGAACAACCAGTGTTAGTAATCAGCTCATCAGATATTAACGGTCAACACACAGACAGCTCGAAAGTGTTTAGAGGTAAATGAGAATAACGATCGCCCAGCAAAGGTGATTGAATTGATCCTCAGATATTAGATAAGAAGGTTTACTCTATCCAAAGAGGCATAAGGAGGGAACATCTGGCGACCAAGAGAACCTACCACAAGGTTGTCTCGAAACTGATTGGTGTCTTGGACAGATCCTGCCTCGCCGAAACAAATTTGTAGACACCATCGACGTCATTCGCACCATGAATACAGCCAACCTGCAAACATCACGAAGATTGCATCGTTCGAGTGCAATATCATCTGTCCATATCGCACATTGGTTTCTTTTGAAATACACACTCATCTTTTGTTCATCGATAGTATGTACGTGGACACTCAAAGCTCTCCGTCAAACTGTTTTGTGAACTGCTACTGCTCTCTCGCTCTCTCGATCGCCTGCTGCTCTTAGAGAACGGTGACGTTATCCTTTGGTGTGCTGAGCATCATGAGCGCCGCCGCAGTGGTCATCGCGCGGTCGCGAGGGGTCTTGACGTTCTCGGCGTCGAGCGCCGCCTTCTTCTTGCGCACCATGACGATGGCGGCGACGGCGATCATGCCCACGCCGCCCAGGATCGACAGCACGTACACCTCAGCGCTGGTGCCGCTGCCTGACGACGAGGTCTGGGTCGAGATCTCCGTGGTCTTGGAGGAGTCGGAGTTGTTGCCACCGGTCACAATCACGCCTGAGGTCTCACCCTCGGAGGTCTTCGACACCGAGTCGGCTTCTCCCGCCACTTCATCCTCGCCGCCTGCGAGGTTGATCGTACTCGTAACTGAGTTAACTCCAGCGTTCGTGGTAGCAGTACCGTTGCTGCTACCGGCGCTCGAGGATGATCCCAAAACACCACTTTCCTCCTGTGAGCTGGGTTCTGGGGTCGGTTCTGGGGTTGGAGCTGGGGTTGGAGCCGGCGTTGGGGCTGGGGTTGGCGCTGGTGTTGGTGCAGGAGTCGGTGCCGGGGTCGGAGCTGGAGTCGGCGCTGGAGTCGCACCACCCGATCCACCTGGGCAGAACACGACCTCAAGGTCGGTGCCGCCAGGACACGCGTGGGTTTTGCCATCATCCTTTGGGTATTGGTACGCGTCACCGCAGCCGTCAGCCATGCACGTGAGCGTCACGCAGCGTCCGCCGGTGGGCTTGCTGGGGATGATCTGCATCGGTACATTGAAGCCCACGCCGCCTGTGAGCGTCTTGCACGCCTGGAGGTTCGGACAGTACTGCGGCTGTCATGGATAAAGGACAAGGTGATATCTTAGTGTCAGATCTTTGATACCAAACTCTGTTGAACAGAGGAGGCAGCAGTACACTCACGCCGCTCTTTGGACCGGTCGGGATGATGCTGATGTCATACCACACAAGTCCGTTGCCGCCCGAGATCTCCGCCACTATCATCATGTCATATATCATGTGCAGACGAACGCGTCAGTCAGCACGCCTATCCACATGTGCGATTAATCAAGCAACCAATCCTCCCGTTTCATGGTACGCACAGGTGGCCTGGCCGCCGCGGCCCTTCTTGAAGACGTTCGAGGGCGAGGCGTCGCCGAGCGTGCGCACAGCCGACTTGCCCGGCGCCAGCATGTCCATGTTCTGGCCGCCCTCCACTACGTGGAAGAGCTCTACAGACTCGCTGCACTTGTTTGTGACCGTCACCTTGAAGCCCTGCACGGCGCTGCTGCTGAGCGCGAGCGCCATCGCCACCAGAGTCGCTCCACGCCACATGCTGATCCTGTTGATTTTGGTATTAACCGATCGCTGTCGCTCGACACTTCCGGTGTTCCGCTGCGCTAGAAGAGGATGAATGACGGAGAATACCCAACGGACTGACTGACTGCCGGCGGGTTCGATTGCAAAGTGAAGCGCAATGAGCAAACGCAATTACGATCGTCTGCCTGCGTGAATGATGTGTGGCGGAGTGTGGGTGGGTGGACTGTGACTGGGTGCAATCCGCACGTGTGCCCCGAAAGCGTCTGGTCGTGTTGTTTTTTTCGGATGGTTGATGGAGGCGAGCCAGCTGCAAGTGGAACACCAGCAGGCGCCAATTCACACAGCGCGCATAGCAAAGGCGGAAGAAATCCATTTCAACGGTGACGCTGTCGAGTGTTTTCGTCCAATCAGAGAGCTGATGGCTTGGAGATTGATTTGCGCTGACTCGAAACCTCAGCACCAGCAAAGTGATTACGAGGAGTCAGTTCGCCACTCCGAACAGGAAAAAGAACACGAAGAGCATGACTTTTCCATACAGTATCGCATACAAAATGGTCAAGTACCAGTGGGTGCAAAATGCGAGTGCTAGTGTTGGGTATATGCTTGAACACCTTTGCCTAGAGGTACATCGCATGACGCTGCTTGCCTGATGGTGCTGCGCGCGCGCTTACATGAATAGCACAGTGCGCTTCAGCCTGACGTCTTCGTGCAAAAGCAAGGTGGTGGCGAATATGGAAGCGAGTACTTTTTTCTTGATCAAATGTTGTTACAATACAAAAGAAGCAAATCGAAATTCTAGATGGTCAAAATGATGGCTTATCGTCGTTGCATGCAACCTTATTAAAGATCCTAAAAAAAAGAATACTTTGAACGCTACGCTTCCAACGCGAATGCCGAAACAGAACAAGCCTGGAGGGATCAAGGGCTTGAGCAAGAGGGAGAGTGGACAATACACACCAATAAAGCCAGGTCATGAGGCTTACAGCACGCTCACGTTGTTGTTGTTCGGTGTGATCATGATGCACGCGCCGCCACCGGCAGTCGTGGTGGTCGGGCGAGGGGTCTTGCTCTCCATCTCGTCGAGCTGCTGCTTCTTCTTGCGCACGGCGAAGATCGCAGTCGCAGCCACCGCCGCGACCACTCCGAGGATGCTGACCACGAGCAGACTCGAGTTGCCATCCTTGGCGGCGCTCGACTGGACGTTCACTTCGTTCACTGGCGTATCCGTCTTGGCGCCAGCAGACACAACATCCGACGAAGTCGTGGACGTGGTGGTGCTGGAGGTGGCAGGAATGGAGTTCGGGTCCGATTCGGCGTCGCCGGCCACCTCGTTCTCGCTCGTCATGTTGAACGAGTGCGGCTTGCTTGTGGAGAATCCGGTCTCGCCGTTGCTGTAGCCGTTGCTGCTGCTCGCACTTGAGGCTGACGCGGACGAGTCCAACGCGCCACGCTCTTCGTTCGATTGTGGCGATGGGGATGGCGTTGGCTCTGGAGTTGGCTCTGGGGTTGGTGCTGGAGTAGGCGCCGGAGTCGGTGCTGGGGTCGGAGCTGGGGTTGGCGCCGGAGTTGGCGCAGGCGTGAGACCGCCCTTGCCGTTCGGACAGAAGACCAGGTCAAAGTCCGTCGAGAGTGGGCACGTATGCGTCTTGGTGTCGTCCTTTGGATATTGGTACCCGTCTGCGCATCCGTCGGCGAGACACGTGAGCGCCACACAACGAGCACCGTCCTGGGTCTTTGGCGAGATCGACATGGCCACGTTGAAGCCCACGCCGCCCGTGTGCGCCTTGCATGCTTCCAGGCTGGAGCAGTAGTCAGGCTGTCGTCATGTATTCGCATATTCACAGAGTCAGGAAACAATACAGCGGGGCGCACGACAGAAGGAAGGCAAGGTACTTACACCGCTCTTTGGGCCTGTTGGAATGATACTGATGTCGAACCACGCCTTGCCGCCTTCGCCCGAGAACTCGGCCACTGTAAGACATAGACATTCAGCAACACATCACAAAATGAGTCTAATATCCATATACTCAACGCATAGCACACAAATACAAGCACGTACGGGTGGCCTGCGCGCCGGTACCGGCCTTGAAGACGACTGAGGCGCCCGTGACGGAGCGCGTCATGGTGCCGCCCGGCGCGAGCGTGTCGACCTTGACACCGCTCGGGGAGACCTGCGCCACGTCCAAGTCCTTCTCACAGCGGTTGAGCACGTTGACGTTGAACGCGTGCGCGCTCTGGTGCGACGCGAGCGCCAGGAGCGCGGCGGCCGAGAAGATCGTGCGGCTGAGCATGGCGACTGACTGGATCAGGAAGGATGAGGAGCTGGACGGATGAATGGGTGCAGACAGTGGGCTGCTGTCGCTTGCGGGGGATTAGTACTGTACGCTGCAGCGAATCGGATCCGCGGGAGATACGAGAATGCAGACGTGGGAGGCGATCTCTTTCTTCCAGGGAGCGAGGGAGAAACGGGAATGACGAAAGCGGGGCGAGTGGGGCGGGGCGGGGCTGGCTGGCGTGGCTGATACAAACGCCGATACGACAACCAGCCGGCGATGGCCGAACCGCATATCTGCACACCGCGTGGACCCGTTTGTTCAGCAGTGGCGACTGCATCGGGTCTCCACATACAAGCATCAAGTTTATTTTGGACCCAGAGAGCCAGAACGAGGTCGGATCGCCTGGGGAAAGTTCAGCCACGCCTGAGTTCAGCCATGGAAGCTTCCAAACCCACCAGCTGCAATCGGACGACACCCGAAATTGGGGGATTGGAGGATGGGGGGATGCGCTAATGCTGGCAGAGAGAGCTTGAATTCGCATAAAGCATACTTGAGTCCATATTAAAATAGAAAATCAGAAACTATGAGATTTACTGCATTCGGAGGGAGGAGAATACTTTTGTTGCTTGGGAAAATCGACACCTTTGAGGAAATCGCATGCGCTATAGTAATATAAGAGGAATGTCTATCAATATGTTCGTTGTCAATCGCGCAGCGCTTTCGTAGACGTACGTACTCCCAGCAGCTCATGTTTTAATCGCTTTCTGGCTCCTGGTTTTCTGCGAGAGATCGTGCGAGAGTCGCTCATCAAGAGCTCCCCAATGTCACCATTGATGTTGTGGCGCTCGCAGCAAAAGTCAGTAGCTCGTCTCGCTCGCTCGTCGTCTTTTCGCTTTTTCTGACGAGCAGACGTCGCATTTCGGTCAATCGGCGAGCTGGCGTGCGTCAGAGACGGGCCATTCCCATTCCACCCGCCCCTCTCTATGGACACCACGCCAACATCGAAATGGGCAACTTCAAACAGAGCAAAACATGCTTTTGCTGCTCAAAATGCAAATGCCTCTGTAATTGGGCAATCGCCAGTTAATCTCTATATTTCGCCTTTTTAAATAGCTATTTTACCCTTCTTGCGGTTGACTCGCGTGGATGTCGGATAGGCGCGCGCTCTGAACATTGTCTGTTGGTCAAAGATCGCAGCGCCGCGCGCACCCACACACTGAAGTATGTTCAGACTGGCTGACTGGGCGAATGAATGGGTTTTGAGCATCAGGTGCCAGTCCGTCCGTCCATCATTAATACGAAAGCGTTCGCGTCTTGTTCGTTGATTGCTCCGCGTGGGCTTTCCACGAAAATAGATGGCGAGATGCTACGCTGCCCTTCGATTGGAAGAAGTTCCGACCACGAACACTGGCTCGCAGTGTGTATCAACCGTGAGTCAACCCGACAGTACGGTCGGCAAGCCTGCATAATAGTCGTCAGTATATACCAGGCGCTTGCAGTTAGTCCGCCAAAGCTTTGGGAAGGCATGCGGAAGTGCTGGGAATAGTTGGCATTTTAATCCTGGCCAATTCCACACGTCTACAGTTCACTCAGAGGCTACTCTGGATGATCCAGATTTCATTTTTTTCAAACGGTTCCTGTTTCTAGGGGGTTTCAAGGTACCTAACTTGTTTGCAAGTTAAGCCGGACTTCTCTTCTGTCAGAGGGAACTATCCAGCGTCTTACTAATGTACACATGTAGTCGGGGTCCTTGTATATTCTAGAAAGGAGATT
>JALBZD010000244.1:0-42297 GCA_038050675.1 Globisporangium cylindrosporum | reverse complement strand
TCGTCGTCAGCGATAGCGCGTCGAAGAGCGTATCGGAGGTGTTGGCGCCGTCGAGAGTCGATCCAATGCCACTGCGTCACTGGGTGAGGAGGTGCCTCGTGTCGATGTTTGAAGTGGTTGCGGTTCTGCCAGATGCTGGCGAACACAATGCTGCGCGTGATGTTCCACGTTAAGATGACGCTGTTGCTGTGTTGTTTCCATCGTGTCTTGAGTGGCAGGTCGAGGCCAAAGAGTACTTGGTGCCATTGGATCGGGAAAGTCATGTGCAAGTCGTGGGACGAAGGATATAGACTTGCTGCGGACTGTGCTTTGTCCTTTGGATGTTCACGGTCCGCTCGTTGCGTGTGTTTCTCGAGAGTTTGTGTGTATGTGTGTGCTTTCGTCCTTCACTTCAACGAATAATCTGAATGCACACTGAATATGAGCAGATTGAGTCAGCAACGCATGATCATCGAAACGCAATGATAGTCTAATCCTATTTATTATAATGATGCGCTGGCGATGTGGTGGCTCGTCATCATAATGGTGGATTAACGGTGATTGTGACCATGGTAGTCAGATTTAATGATGGACATCATGGAGTTATTTGTCCTTTCGTTGAGGCGCATCTTCAGAGAATTGGAGGCACTGCCTATTGCGCATCTTTTCTAGATACGTGAGTCCGACCCTGAGAATCAGACACTGCAACTTCAGCAATAAGGAAAAGCACAAATCAGCGTCGTTAGTACAGTATTAAATATGGTTCGCAAACTTGCTGGCGCCAACTGCCTCCCTCTGTTGAATGAATTGCTGGTGTTATCGAAAGGCAAATTGTGGTTTACTTCGTCTAACACTATCCGAGAGAGGCAGGATTGATTCTCTCTTCCACCGCAGAAGCCCAGCCTTGAGATCGGTGGTGAGCTTGCTGGACTCCGCAGCGTGTTCACCTTCAAACTCGGCTCGTTTGTTCACTCTGTTGCTCTGGGCTTCGAACCCAATCTCCATCGCGGAGTGACAGTGCTCAACAAAACCTACTGAGACAGGTACAACCTCGATATCGCACGGGTACAGTAGTGCAATGTGACACCGCAGCCTGACTCAAAGATTTGCAGTACGACTTGGCCCATAATCAGGGTTAACGAGAAGATGTTGATGACCAGTGAGTGGGCTTCGGTACACACAAACCTGCACCTGCTGCTGCTATACTACAACAGGCACTTGTCATTTGCGTGTGGAGCCTGAGCAAATCGAGCTGCTCCCTCAGTTTCATTCGACAATTCTCCTTCATCCGAGACAGCCTCCCCCCAACACATACTCTCTCTCTCCTCCCCACTCCAACCATGAAGGTCTTTGCTCTCGCGTTCGCCGCCGCTACTGCTGCTGCTGCTCTCGGGCCCGTGTCGGCTCAGTACGAGCCATGTGACCCGCTCCTCGAGGCAAACAAAGAGCTTTACGTGAAGGCACTCGACGCGATCTGGAACAAGAAGAGCCAAGCCGCGATCGACCAATACCTCAGTCCGACGTTCGCGCAGCACAACCCGACTACGGCGGACGGCACTGACGGGCTACGCGAAGCCATGAAGAAGTTTCCTCTCCCCCTCAAGTTGAAGTTTGGCACAGTGGTCGCCGAAGGCAACTTCGTGTGGGACCACAGCTACTCGGAAAGCTACAACCTGCTCGCCGTCGACATCTACCGTATCGAGAACGGCGTGCTCCTCGAGCACTGGGACATCTTGCAGGCCCTGGTGCCAGCGGCAGAAACGGCCAACGGTCGCCCCATGTTCCCGATCACTCCGACGATGATGTCACGCGCGAACGGCACGAACGCGTGCGGGTCCGATGCCCCAACCTTGTGCGTGGCCAAGACCACGCTTCAAGCGAACAAGAAGCTCGTGGCCGAGGCGGTGGACTTGATCTTCAACCAGAAAGACACGGCTCGTATGGACGACTACATTGCCGAGGGGTACAAAGAGAACAACCCGTTTACGCCAGACGGCCGTGAAGGCCTCAAGGGGTACATCCACAGCCTCCCAAGCACCTACAAGTACGAGCTCGGCTCGAGCGTGGCCGGTGACGACCTCGTCTGGTTGCACGGACGCCAGAGCGGTCGTCCAGGCGCCCTGCCGAATATCACGATCGACATCTTCCGCATCAAGGACGGCAAGCTCGTGGAGCACTGGGACGTGGTGCAGGTCGAGACGCCTCAGAACAAGACGATGAGCGGCCGCCCCATGTTCCCGCTCGGTGCGTAATTCTCGACTGCTGTGTGCTGTACTGTAACAGCCACTGGTTGCGAGCGCCGACTGGCTGCAGACATATCCTGCCTGCACCCGGTGTATCGTGTTCGGCTAGCGAACCTAATACCTACTCAAATAAACTGACAACAAAAACGGCCTTGCCGAATTTTCGATTCGCGCCTCGAAACTACTGCTAATGAAACCTACTGTAGGTTCTTGATCCTGTTCGTATGTTAAATGGTAGTACTGTAGCATCGACGTCGACGGTCACCAGATTTTTGTCGACGGACAGGTGAGCTTGCTTCGACACGAGCAAGAGTTCAGCTTTGTTGTGACTGAAAAGCACCAGAGGGCCGCCTCTTGTGTAGGTATCAAGATTTACTGGACTGTGTCCAATAGCTCTTTGAAGAGCTGATGCTCCATGCCGCGGAGTTTGTATCCACATGGAGAAAGTGAATTGGGGAGAGCTCAAGTTCAGATACTGTACATTAAGTTTAGTACGACAATTGGCTGGATATTGCTTAATCGTACACCTTGATTAGTCGAGTTCGAATTATTGCCTGAACGTGCCAATCGATTTCAGTGGCGCCAAAAAGTCCAAGGCGTGTTTGCGTGGCCCGGCGAGCCACCGAACCTACACCTTCAGATTATGAGCCTGACAAGTTACCAGGACAAAGTGCCTGTTGGAAGCACCTGCTGGAGCTCTACTACCAGTTCCAGAGCGACTATCTCCAGGATGTAAACCAGTGACGCAGGCGGATAAACTTCATCGCGGACCCGCACACCGAGTTGCAGTATGGCGCAAAGTACCTTTGAGTACGTCCGCGTTTGCACAGAGTCGAATGATAACAGCGATTACGGCTGCCATGACAAGCGTCATTCGAAGCAGTATGTGTTGTATTTGAAGGGGAGCAGGAGTCGGTATGAGCGGTACTATTGTCGGCAGCTGTGACGATCTCGGGGATTATGTTGGGAGTGAAGCTAACGGGCGCTGGTATCGCAGTGGTCTTTGTCTCTGCACGAGCATGGGACATCGGTGCTGGCGACAAAGGCGCTCGTTGTTATGCTGTCGGTGCCGCCGCGCTCAACGAGTAGCTGGTGCATCGCCGAGTTGGTGGTGCTGGCTTCGTTTCATAACATTCAAAGGTTGATGTTGCTGTTGCAGCTCGGTGTGCGCTTGCTTCCGTGAGCTCACTTCCGTGGCCACAATCGAGATTACTGTTTTTGCTTTGAAATGAGAATTTAATCCCAGCATGATGCCACTCGTCTCCAGTGACGTGCGGTGGCATCTACTTGTCGTCATCAAATAACTCGCACGCTGCAGCAGCTCTCCCTCAAGGGAAGTGAACTTGGCGACGTCTGCACTCGAGTGGAGATTCATTTCAGCTCCCAGCTCACCAGCGTCAGCTCAAGCAACCCCCAAGCGAACGATGCTGTATATCCACATGCTCAGCAGTATCCCAGCAGCCAGTGTTGACGTCCGCAGCGCGACCCGCACGTCCTGAAAGCCCTCGCGCCAGCCCTCAAGATTCACGAAGAAGTGGTCATGGCGCAACTTTCGCTGGGCCAGGCGCTGATCCTTGGCGACTCGGACGAGGCGAATGAGCCAAACCGATTCGTACTAACAATTGACGAGAAGTACTTACCAATCTAACAAATGTTCTCGCGTGTGTGTCGTTTCTACCAGCCGAGTGTGTTCGTCGAGATCCGTGACATCGAGGTACTCGTCGAGAGTGTTCACCATACTGTCAAGGTCACGAGCGAGACCGTCGCGCAGATCTTCGGTGTCCTAGCCGATTGCGTATACATCAACATGCAGGAAGTGCCTCTGACGCACTGGGGTGGCAGGGCGTCACGGTGCGGAGGATCGCGGACGAGATGGCTGTGAACGAGAAAGCAAAGACCACCTAGACACAGCAGAGTCGGTTTCTTTTTGTTAGACTCGCAATTCAATTCGACTTGAAGGCTTCCCTCATCCACAAATCAGATGAAATGGCAGCAAAATCCACGATTCCGTCCGAGTTCTCTCCTCAACGTTGTGAAATTCTCCACAGCAGTGCATTTGAAGTAATGTGTTAGACGTCATTGCCTCGTGGAACAGTCAGTACCAACTGCTTTTCATTTTGGTACACCAAAGAAGCCAGTCGCACGCTAGAGACAAAACGTATTGCGATCACCGGTGGAGTGGCTGCAGTTTCCCTCGAGTTTGAACATCTCATGGAAAGGTCTAGGTACCGACATTGTTCGTTATTCGTGATCAGAACGCCGCAACTCTGAGGCTGCAGCATTGCTATCTGTTGTACGAAACAAAGCCGCTTGAATCAGCGGCTCCTGGAGTGTGGCAGTGAAGATGTAAGCACGCGCATTTTGCATTCATTCACTCGGCTACTAACCAAGTGTCTCCTCTCACACATTCGCAGTTGTCTCCGCCATTCTCAATGTTTGAAGAATCCGAGCAGATCCTTCACGATGATATTCCAGCCAACCGCGAGGACGATCTCTGCCACCAGCAGCCAGATGATGATCCACTCGAGTTTCGTGCCGTGTTGGCGAGTCAACTCCTGGTTCAGAACCTCCACTCTGTCATAATTAGCCACAAACACAACAAGCATCGAGTGTCAGTGCCAGTATTCGTGCGTGGTAAGTGAGTTTGGATATACAAAGAAGCAGCATCCCTCAAAAACTCACAACTCGCGCAAAATATCCAGCCGCTTGTTCAGAATCTTCACGCGGTTCGTCACGTCCAGGTACTTGACCATGCGCTTGTAGAGCGGCTCGTACTCGTCATCTTCCCAGAAGAAATCGGGCTCGTCCAGGATGTCTGAGTGCAGATTCACGTCCGCGAGCTCAATGAAGAGTTGACCGATGAGCTTCGAGATGTCCTTCTTCGTGTACTGAATGGAGCCCGTGGTCGCCAAATTGGATGGGATGTGCTTCGTGTTCTTTATTCGATCCTCCACACGCTCTTCAAAGACGTCCAGCTTCGCAGACTGCGACATGGCGAACGAGATCGCGAGCTTTTCCGCTACTACATCCGAACTCAGCAAGATCTCATCGTTCGCGACGCGACTCGCCTCGCCGTACGAGAACAGCATATCCTCCGCTTCGATCTGTGCGACAGGACCAGTGGAAAATGGTACTAAAGCCTGCAAGTGGAGCGCCTCTTCTTCGCGCGTAAGGCCCCAAAACACGCAGCAACCTGTCCTGTTCAATTAGAAAGATAATCAGTAAAGTAAGTAGGTCAGAATCATAGCATACGATCACCACAAAACAAAACTAAGTACCACTCACGCAAAGTAGAACGCGTCTTTTTGCAACAAGTGGCGCTTGCGAGAAGCATCCGAATCGTCTTCATCATTTGCACGACCACTGAGCGTCGAGTGGATCACACCCATGTACATTTTGTTCTTCCAGCCGGCCATGCGCAGGCGACTGGTTTCTTCGCCCGCCATCGTCTCCTTAACAGTCTTGTCGAGCCACTTGAGCAGTTTGAAGAGCGCGATCTGGTCGCACGTGCAGTACGCTGCGATGCGCGCTTTCGGCGCATCCGTGGGCGGCGCTCGCAGTGTCCGGTCCATCGCGACAGCTTCGTAGTAGTCGCCGTAGCCATCGTCGCCGCGCAAATTGGACGGTCGATGGCGGTTCCTGCGCCCATTGATCCGCGGCAGCACATCTTGTCCCAAACCACTTTTTGTTGATGAGATCTAAATCAATAGGAGGTGGGGGGATCAACGCGCCACATTAGCAAATATAGCACGGTCGTCAATATGATAGCAGCGAAAGAAACAGCTCCCTTACTGCTGCTAATTTGTTGCGCAGTCCGGACCAGCGCGGTTTGCGCTTCGCGAGTCCCATGGGAAGCAGAGTCGTAGTGTCGTCACTAGCGCTGCCGGCTTTCTCACGCTGGAACTTGCAGTCCGCCGCCGCGCGCTTCGCGTGCTCGTTGTCGTTCTCGTCCACAAAGCGGTCGGAGTGGTTCATCTCCTCCAAGTCAGTCGAGTCTGCGCCATCGTCGCTGTCATTGCCATCACTCTCGCCGCCGCCGCTGTCGTCTCCGCGGCCGTCGTTGTAGTTGTCCTCATTCCCGCGGTGGAGCGACCGCTGCGAGCGCGACTTTTTCCGGTGGCGGATCGTCTGACTGCCGCCCAGAAAGCTGCTCTGCGGCTCGCCCGGCAGAGGATCGGACGCGTCAGCGTTGCCTTTTTCGTTCGTCGACGAGTGGAGGTGTGGTGATGCTGGAGGCGCTGCTACATGCTCAGGGCGCTTTGGTCGCGGCGGCGGCAACAGCGGCGAGTGCTCACTCTGCTGCTGCTTCATACTCTCTTGCGCTTCTCTGTTGTTGAAAATGATCTTTTCAAAGCGTCACAAGCAATCACCCTAGACCCACTAATCTAAAACCGCATCAGTGGATGAATGGGTCGATAATGATGATTAGAGAGTGATTGTAAAATGCGTTTACAGCTGTAGCTGTAGACAATTTGAAAAAGTATTTTCAAGTTAGGAAGTTAGAACACAACTCGAAGGTAAAATCTACTATTTTATCCTCAAATAATGACAATAGCTCTTATCGTCTTCAAAAAGTGCTGATTCCCCACTGTCCACTATCGAAATTAAAAAAAAATAAACTGAATGGCGACCCTGGCCATCACGATGACGCCGTTCGGTCTAAATAATTTTGAATTTCCACAATGGACAATGGGGGACCGAGCACTTTTTGGACCCGACGATAATTACGACGACGACGACGACGACGGCGCGGCCGACAGAAGAGCAGACGGCTGGCGGTGGCAGGCGGGCGGCATGAAGGAAGAAGAACTAGTGAGAAGGCAGCGAACGCATCGGGACCTGATAAGCGAGAGATCGCGTTCGCATATGCTCTCATTTTCGAATTCGCGCAAGAACAGCACAGGCAATAACCAACATACAGCGCAAGCAGCAGCAACAACACAGGCAAGAATACACCGAGATGCAGATGGCGACCGTAATGATGAGCGTGGAGGTGGTACTGCGCGAATACGATGGGCTTGGTCAAGCTTGTGCTGATGTCCCCATTTTAACTTGGCTTTTGTATGAAATTCCGGCAAATCTCTTGATCCGAGCCAAAATTGAGAAGTTTCCAGGGTTTCATACAAATTCAGAGTATGAATGGGATTTGCGCGAAGATTTCCTAAATGGAGAGAGTTTGCCAAACTGGAGCTGGCTCGAATTCCTTGAATGGGGAGAGCCTCCATTCAAGGACTCAGCTTGCGCCTCACTTTTCGCCAAACCCGACCCAAATCGGTGTTGGGGTCGAACTCACTTCTTGTACAGGTGTTCCATGGTGGGGTCGATGGTGCACTCTCTACAATATAAGACACAATACGCTCATACAAGACACAATATATACTCTCTCGTCCTTCAGAAGCACTTGCAATCTGAGGAAAGAATGGATATGTCGTCAAGGGTTTAGTCAGTCCCTGAGTTCCTGGCTGGCAGATGGTTGGCAATGAATAGCTTTGACAAAGTAATCTGGAAACGAATTGCACATGATGTGCTGTTCAAAGATACAGCACGGGGATCCTGGAGCGAGCAGCACGAGTAGATTTGATGGGAGCAGACTGACTCCTGTATCCATGTTCCTATTGATTGGCGCGTGAACGCACTCCCAGCACTAATCTGCCAATTCTATTTCATGCTGCAATCAGGACCCACGAAATAAATGGCATTCCTTTGAACTGCCTGCTCCTGGCTTGGGACTCTTTCATACATTTTTGATGCGACGTCTCTTCACCGCGTTTAACAGTGTAGCTACTCACGAAGAGCTGATATAAAGGTGATCATGGCATTTCTTGCCAGCCAAAGCACTTGGCTTGAGCTCGGTCCTCCAAACTGCCATTCCGCAATCTGTGCTCCAGAGCTCAGCCCTCAGTCAACTTTACTCCCACCTCCATCTACTCAGCAATTATCATGGTCTCCGCCACCGTCCCGTTCCAGGTCGCGATCGTCGCGCTTGCTGCTCTCACGGCAACTCCCGGTGTCGACGCCCATGGCGTGCTATCCAAGCCAGGCCCGGCCTTCGCTGGGACTGCGTACGCAGGCGGCTACTCGGCCGCGATCCCGATGAGCGCTATGCCCGCGGTGGCCCCTGACGTCTACGGCCCCAGCAACTCGTGGGCCGACGTATTCGGTAACGCGTTCAAGAAGTCCAAGTACAAGTCGCTCCGCGAGTTCTTCATGAAGAACCAAGACATGAGCCAGGGCGTGAAGAGCGGCAACCCGTCGACCGCCGAGTGCGGCTTCACCGCTCCAGATAAGCAGACAGCGCAGCCCCTCCCTGACAACATCGAATGGTACGGAGGCGGACAGAACCACCCGGGGCCGTGCGAGGCCTGGTGTGACAACGAGATTGTACTCCCATTCACCGCCAACTGCCAAGCCGCGTTTCCGAAGGGCATCATGGCGTACGACAAGGCCAAGTGCGTGGGCAAGAACCGCCTCTCGTTTTATTGGATGGCGACGCTCAACCAGTGGCAGGTGTACATCGACTGCGTGAAGATCGGAAACGGCGCGGCCGTTGCGTTCGACGCCAGTGTAGGTGCTGGCAGCTCGGGCTCCTCAGGCTCGACTGCCACCAACGCCACGACTCCTGCGACCACTCCAGCTCCAGCTGCTGCGAAAACTACCAAGCCGACCTCCAAGTGCAACATCAAGCGCGACTGATTGAGTGAGCTGTCAGCAGCATTAACGTGAAGAGGCGGATGTCTCCGCAGTGTTGAATATTGTAAAATTCAGACAGTGTTTGAAGTCTGGGAATGCGTACATAATAAATTGGTCATGATGCAACGTCTGTACTGCATTCTACTCTACTGTCTATAACAGCAGCACTAATAGACCAAGAGCAGCGACGCGCCGATGATTGTCGCTAGTGTAGAGAGCGCGAGCGACGCATTCGTTCGTCTCCCAGCAGGTAGATTCGCGTGAACGCAGACTACTTGACTAAGGTTGACGAACAACCAAGGGTGCTTTTTCCGGATAAGGGAGCATTTGATAAGACAGACAGCATTTTCCACCCAATCCACCCTTGTTGTGTCATGGATTTATGGGTGAAGCTCTGATCTAGCACGTATTGAGCAAAGTATGTCGCTTTCAAAGAGTAAACGACAGTCAAGAGCATGCTTCCAGCACAAAGCGCTTTATCAAATACAAACTACAAGATAAAAAGCCCGTTCCTTGTATTTGCTCAGTGCGAGATTTAGCGGGTGGGATTGAACAACAGATCTCGCTTTCTCTGTGAGTAACAACGTGACATTCCGCTCAAACGCGAACAAAGGTGAGCGAGCGAGTGGCCGCACGTCCTGCGTATGCGCGCGCGTCCAGCAGCTCAACTAACGCCACTATCTGTGTCTGTACCGAATAGCTCTTCACTACCAGCGCACAGGTAGATCCGCAGTGCGATGATGCTGCCCCAACACCGGCAGTGGGACGCGACCGCCGCCACGACGGCATTCGACTCTGCGGGCAGCGGGGATCCAGCAGCGGCGGCGACGGGCGTCGCGAGTCTCAACGCGTGGAACCGCGCGCTCTTAATCTCCACGATCCTACTCTTCCTGTTGCTGAGCGTGCTCTCCGGCCGCGTGCTCTGGCGACAGTACGCGGCGCGGCGCGGACTGCTGCGACCGCGCACGAGCAGCGCGACCACCACTAGCACCTTGGGCGGCACTGCGCTGAGCAAGAACCCGTACGCGACCCCACGCAACGGCAGCGGGCATAACTCGTTCAACGGGATGTCATCTCAGAACCAGCTGACTGGCGGTCCGAATGGTGGCGGTGCTGCGACCGTGACCGTGTCATCCAGCTCGGGGCTGCTGGATGACGAGTCGTCGGCGTCCGCGTCCACTGGCGCGGAGATGCGCCAGCGCTTCTTTCTGCTGCTCTTCGTGGCGTCCACGATCCGCGTGCTTTCGCTCGCGACGGAGGTGGCGACGCTGTCGTCGATGCAGCAGACGATGCAGCCCGAGTCGTTCCTGGCGCGGCTGCTTACGCTCTTCCTGTGGCTGCCGTCGCTGCTGTTCGTGACCATGTACGGGCTGGTGCTGCTCTTCTGGGCCCAGCTCTGCTACGCGTGCTGGGGCAAGGCGTACCCGTGGCCGCGCCGCATCTTTTTCGTCTTCAATGTGCTGCTCTACGTGGCGCTCGTCGCGTTGTTCGCGCTCAGCAGCACAGCCGGCGGCTTCTGGAAGGCGTGTGACCTCATGCTCGGCAGCGTCTACTTCGTCGGGCTTTTCGGTATCCTCTACTACAGTATCCGCCTCATCTACTTCTTCCGCAACCAGAGCCCGGACGAGGACTTCTTCTTTGACCTGCCCACCACGACCAACCAGAGCTTCTCGCCGCGCCAAGCGGTGTTGCGGAGGGTGAGTTCGTTCGTGCATCTAACACCATCCTTCCTTGCATGAGTTCTAATTTATTTTGCCCTACATGATAGATCACGGCGGTATGCATCCTCCTCTGCGTGCTTTTTGCTGCAAAGGCTGTGTATCTGCTCGGCATGGGCAGCGGGTACTTGGAGTCCGAAGAGTCCAAGTACCGCTCGCCAGTGGGGGTACACCACATCGCGTTCGAGTTTGTGATCCACTTTTCCACAGAGTTTGTTCCAGCTGCTTTGCTCATCTTCTTCACGCGCCAGTCAAACAAACCAAATCTCGCCCTATCGGCGTCGAGCACATCGGCGTCAGCTTCGGGCCAGTCAACCACCAACAGTAGCAACAGCGGCAACGCCACCATCACCAACAACAACTCCAAGCCTATTACTCCCAGCTACTCGTTCCGCGTGAGGAACAACAGCCACAACAGCGCGCAGAACGTCTCGAGTCAGCATCAGCAGTACCCAGACGACTCGGCTCCGATGCTGTCAGGATATCAGTACCAGGTACTAGGGCTCTCTCTCACACATCTGTTCAACAGATAGGAAAATGCCAACTGACGTTTCTTGTTTACATTTCTTAGGCGACGCAGAGGGCGTACGGAAGCACCACATCAATGTCGTCGACTTCCAACTTGCGCGGCAGCAACGGCACCGGCGCGTACCTGTTGGAGCCACTCGCGGGTGGTGGCTTCCCGACCTCCACAGGTATGGTCAACCAAATCCACTCGTCCAACAGCACTAACTACAACTAAAATACATTTAGGAGGAAGGCAACTTTGGCGATTAAGAAGCTCGTTGTTAGAGAAGTATCAAGCTGGACTGTGCTCCAAGCACTCACACGCAAGTTTTCGGTTTCTATTAAGGCGCTCTCACGCGAGTTTCCACTGCTTGGCTTGGAGGATTCGGGTGCGCTTCTCATACTTTGGCGGCAAGAAGTTGGTGAACCCGACACGCGTCGTGAACCACGTCTGGCGCGGCAGGAGCCCGCACTCCAAGTAGCAGTACGGGCGAATGTACTGCTGCGACTGGAACGTGTGCTCCATCTCCATGTGCGTGCGCACGAGACTCTTGGCTCGAATCGGACAGTTTGACTCCTCTTCCATGGGCAGGCGCTTGTATTTTTCCTTGCGTTGCGAGAGCTGCAACCTGTCGGTAGAGAGTACGAACTCTGGTTTGCGCTGAGCCCAGCGGTGCAGCACAGCGCCTTTCAGCCCCAAGTACACAATGAGACATAAGATGCTCGCCCCGATGATCTGAAATAGAGGGCCGTACAGGATCGCAACAATTTTGGCGGGTGTGGAGAAAAGCACCTCGACAGATGGCTGGTACGTGTTGCCATGCGCTATGTACCCGCCTGCAAATGCTGATACGTCGTTCACTCGTTGGCTCTCGATCGCCCACTTGCGCTCGCACATCAAGAAGATGTCCAGGATCTTCCACGCTGTAATAGCGGCTCCGATGACAACAAGCTCGACTGGCGTGACGAACGTCCGACTCGTGACGAAGAATGCCCACTCTTCGTTGATCTTGACCACGCAGTCCCAAAGAAAGTTGCACGAGACCACCAGGAGCATCCACACGCGGAGACTGGTGAGGAACGCCTGGATCTTGGTGGTTGTCGAGAGCCCCCAGACCCACACGACTGAGTTCGGCATGATGATCATCCAGGACAGCACCTGGCTCGCGATCACTGCGAAGATGCCTGGCCAACTGCGCTGCAACGAGCATGGGAGAAGACATTTCAACTCTTCCAGATCCAGGTGCTCTACTGGGATCCAAGAGGGCTGGACCAGCATCATTGTGAGGTTGGATCTCGGAGACACCTTGACCGACGTACGGAAGAGGCTCTTCTCCGACAGCTTTCGGATAAGGTCTGCTTGAGCGAATCGGCGTCTCGTGGTGCGCGGGATGATCTTCTGCGTCTCGCGAACATGTCTCCGGTGCCGTCGAACCAGTTCATTGGAGCGTGGAATCAGGACGCGCTCGACGAACTCCCAGTACGAGCAAAAATTCATCATCAAGAGCAGGAAGTCCAGTCCGATCATGACCGAGTAGAGTGGGCCAAAGCACGTGAAGTTGGGTGTCGTGTGCGCAGCCGTGCGGATTTTGTCGTCCGAGATCTTCTCCACGACGTAATTGTTCCGCGCGTTCTGCCGAATGCCGAAGCGCAGACCAAACCAGTGGAAGACATCAGAGGTCAACCAGGCGCGGTCTCGGTGCAGCTCGCGGATGACCGGGTTCGAGAGACCGAGGAACTCGCTGCGCATGAGATTCGGACTCGCGCATCCGTAGAAACTCGTTCTGAAGGTGCCGAGGCTCTGGTTTGTCCACTCAAACGCTTCGACGCAGACCATTTTGTGGAGCGGGTAGCTTTTGCTGACCATGTCGAGAAACACGAGCAGCTCCTTCTCGGCGTCGCTCCCTGGTTCGGCGAGTGAAGAGATGTTCACCGCCATATCGGGTAGAACATACCGGTGCAGGTACTTGGTGACAATGGGCGAGCGGCAGATGAACGGCTGCTGCCACTGGTAGAGCAGTCGGCAGACGGTCCAGACGATCGAGTCCAGTCGCACTGAGCTCGACATGATCAAGTTGTCGATCGAGCGCCTCGCGTTGCCCTGGCCAATCGTGCAGCTCGAGCCGAGAGCGATCGCGAAGAACCCTCCGCCAGCGTCCATCGCCGTCAGGTTGACGCACGAAGAGAGAAAGTGCGGCCAGGATGACGCGTGCTGGTCGACGTCGATGGTGCCAGGGACGTTGAAACTTGGGTCGCTCGGGACGAGCACCGAGTCGCGCAGCACGCCCATGACTTCGGTGCGGAACGAGAACGACTCGTTGGGGCCGACCCAAATGATCTTGTAGAGCAGGTCTTGGACGTCCAGCAGCACGAAGACGAAGATGAGCGCCACGTTGTAGACCAGCGGCAGGCGCAGTCTCCAGAGCTTGAGCTGCTTCTTTGGTGTCGCGATTGCCGTGGCAGATGCCAGCAGAGGCGCGGACGTCGGCAGGACCGAACGCCGGGACTTGGTGCGGTCGAAGAAGCTGCTGTCCAGAAATGGAGGCGTCTGGTGCTGCTGCTGAGGTTCCTGTAGACGTCATGGAGGAGTGAGTGTCAATACTCCACCACAGACACAGCCAAGTTGCTGAAGTGTCGATCCATTTTGCTCCCGCCCACCAAGTATTACGTACTTGCGACTGCTGCTCTGGCTGCACTTGCACCGAACACCACATTCCGCGGGCTGTCCCTGCATGGATGTCAGCCTGCGGAAGTGCGCTGTCCTTGTTGAAGTATCTCGAAGTGGAGGAAAACATGGATCCTCCCTCGCAGACGCTCACCCTCCTAACCACTTGGTGACGGCAGTGGAATAGATGAGCGGATAAACTAATGGAGAAGAAAAACTCGTTTTTCGTGATGGAAAAATGACGCAACGGGTGCGGGCGGAACAGGCGCTTCTCATCGGTGGCGGGTGGTTTCAGCGACAGGAAACGAGGAATTTGCCGCGGTGGCTGACCGCCATCAAGGTAAGTGGCACTCGTGAATAGGTGGGTAATACACGCAATGTTCATCTATAAATGGGTTTCTATGGTGCGAAAGCGAAAGCAAGAATGTGCTTGCCTGATGCGCAGCAACTCTCAACCTACGCAAAGAACTTGAACGCAAACGTGAGGAACGCCGTGTGACCGCGGATCTCGTCGTCTTTCTTCGCGACGACGTGCTCGCCGTTGAACCGGCGCTTCTTGCCAACAACAGGAGCAGCAGCAGGCTTGGAATCGGTTTCGTTCTCACTCGAGTCCTTGCCGTTGGTCGTCGTAGTTTCGCTCTCGCCTTCGACAGCAGACGCGTCTGCCGCTGCTACTGTGGATGGGCCTGGTCCGAAGCCAAAGTCTGGCGTCGGCAGGTCGATATTCCGCGCACTGTACGGCACGAGACGCGTCTCGATCGTGCGGATCACTGCATGCCAGAACGGACAAGAAAGAAAGCCGCAGTTAATATACACACACGCAATAGATCCATCTCCAAACCAACAATACAAGCAGACACTCACTCTCAAAGCCGGCTTCCCGCAGCCCGTCGCAGGTCTTCTGCACTTGCTCGATACACGGCGAGTAGGACGCGAAGTTGCCACCCTGCTTGAGCATCTTGGCGGCGTGGCCGATTGCCTTCCACGGACACGGCAGGTCGAGGAACACGAGGTCGATCGTGCCGGCGAGCTCCTCCGGGAATCCCTGCTCGCACGCATCACGGCAGTCGACCGTAATCACGCTCTCGAGGCCATTGCGCGCAAACTCCTCTCGCGCGATCTCGGCGCGCGTCGGGTTGAACTCGAACGTGAACACGTGGCCGTGTGGCGCCACGGTGCGCGCGAACGACGTGGTCAGCGCGCCGCTACCCGTGCCGGACTCGACCACGCGGCTGCCCGAGCGCAGCGACGCGCTGAACATGATGGCGCTCGCATCGAGCGTGAACACGATCTGCGTGCGGTGGCGCAGCGCGCGGCTCCAGAGCTCGGGCGTCGGCGCTAGCAGGATCATGTACCCCTTGGTCTTTTTGTGGCGCGAGAGGATCTTCGTGCCATACGGCTTGCCGATCATGTCGTCGTGATGGAAGCCGCCGTGGCGGTTGTGGAACACCTCGTTCTTCTTCACGTAGCAGTACGTGAGCGAGTTGCGGTTCTCAAAGAGGATCACGAGTGCACCTTCCTGGATCAGCTCCTCGCTCTTCCACATCGAGTTGGGGATCACAACCTCGCTCTCGGTCGTACCAGCCGCTACAGTGCTGGAGATGGCCGCAACGACAGCAGTCGAAGTGACGGCCGAGGCCACTGGCGTCTCGACCACTGGTGTCTCAACTGTTGGTGCTGGTGCTGGTGCTGTGCTGTCAGCCATGTTCGTCTTGGTCGTTGCGTCTGCTGCTGATGCTGTTGCGATCGAAGTCTCGTCCATCAGTGCGACGAATGTTGCGCAGACTTTCCTCCAGGTGTCGATCCAAACATTTGTTGGTTGGCTCTCTTGCGTCAAGAGCGACCGATTTTGAAATTTGTGTGCGGATTTACATAAGAGCTTTGATATAGGATTTACAAGTCTGACTCGTGCTTCTCTAGGCATTTTTCAAGGCACGGAAGAGGGTGCGAGCTCTCCTAGAAGCGCCTTGACCAGAATTGAAACAGCGTTACTATCAAATAAATCTTGAATCTTGACCGGATTTAAAAGAGTACTTTCACATTTTTAATTGGGTTGAATTGGCGCAACCTTCGCACGACAGTGTTGCTCTCCAGCAGAATTGCAAATGATGAAATTTGAGAATAACCATTGTAGCATTTGGCTAATCTTTCAGACAGGTGAGCCATTCGGAAAGCGCAGTGTTGGCTTGCTGTCACTATATCAAAGCCTCGGTTCATGTTTGACCCAAGTGAACGAAACCGCCACGAGGGCTCAGGATGGGGATGTTGAAGTTGTCCGATCCAATCACACGCGCTCGTGATTAAAACAAAATAAAAATGCTCGCTTGACTTTGATCCACAGCTTCGGGTAGGTTGGAAATGCTGCATTCAAGCAGAGCACACGCGATTGACTGACACATACTCAAAGCTGTTTTCTTATTATTTGCTTTGGATTTATTTCCACCACGAACGCTTGCTTTCCTTGTTTCTCTCTGTATTCGCGCTGGATGGACAACTAGTACGCTACGCCACTCATTCATCTCCAGTCTCCGCTGCACATGATTCGACTTGCAACATCTTGAACTGGGCTATGTTCTGTTCTTCTTCACTCACATTTCTCGCTTGCGCCTTCGCCTTATTCGTCGGCCTCGCCCGAGCTGTCGTAGTTCGGGTCTTGTCTATCTATCGCAGTCATCTTCGACTCGTTCTCGGTGGTAATGCCCCAGTTGTGCGCGCCAGCGCCACCTGGACACAATAGTCATCAGTCGTTAACAAATCGCACGAACACAACAACTGTAATGATTGCATACTCGCACGCACCTTTCTTCATGTCCGTCGGCGTCGAGCCGGCGCGACCGCGCGACTGGCGGTCCTTGTGGTCGTTCTTCTTGTTGGCGAGCTCGCGGCTTTGCGGCATCCTTGCTGCTTGGAAGGTTGTTGTCGCTTGGCTTGAGTTCTTGGACTTGTCGCTGGGCTTGGGCTGCGGCTTGCAAATTGAATTGTGCTGCCTGAGGAAAAGCTCGTGGAGGAAAAATGTGAGACGAAACGTGTTGAAGTGCTTGGTCTTTGCGTCACCACACTGTCTATACACAGTTAATGTACATAAATTGGCGAGCTCGTTTTTCTTCCGAGGCAAGTTTAAGCACTACATTTTGCAGGTAAATAGCAGTAATATGTACTGATGTATTCTAAATTCCAGCAAATTGGTCATATTGTCTACTACTGGCAGCCGAGCAATCGACACTGCGTGCAGCCAAGTTGTACAGCAGTGTGCTGCGGTTTCTTTGCTAGCACCCAAGCTGGGTGAATTGACGACGTCGCACATGCGACATCTTGATTTCAATATAGTCGAGCAGGATAGTCTTTGTCGATATATCGGATAGCGCAGTCCTGGACGAACATACTGATGTCGATATATATTCAGGATAACCATTTCCGATATATCGATATAGACATGAATTGGACATTTCACCCACGATTGGATATTTGGATGTTTGTGGGTGCACACTTGGTTGAAGCTGATCTGTGGTGGGTTAATGGGTTGTCCTGGGACATCCATGACGACAAGACGCTTGATTCTCGCAAAATGCGCAACTCTAGTCAGTTTCCAATTCACAGCGCTCTCCACAGTGCCAGAAGGTAATCAGTGTATCAACAAAATCAGTAAGCAAAATAATCGAACGCTAATTTCCACCAATTTATGCACTGATTTAGGCACATATTGCATTTGTTTTCGTCATTTGTTTCTAATTCAGCTTAAATAGTTGTCATTCAACACTTTCTTTAGGCATTTGTCAGCAACTTTGTTTTAACTATCGATGGTGGCAAACATGTCGTCGTCGGCGTCCCTTCGCGAGTCTATGGATGCGTTGAGGTACAACTTGCTCTCTCCTTGCGATCGTGCGCTGGCGTCTACAGTATCGTAGCGACTGCAGTGTGCTACATGAGGATCTTCCATCGTTTCCCTGTTTCTTTCCATAGCATATGAACGCCACGTGTGTGCATGCAGTCTGACTAGCGATCTTTCTCATACTTGCATCATGCTCGTTGTCTTTTCGCAGAGGTAGCTAATGGTACTGTACACAGCGCAAAAACAAATCTTCAGCAGACACTCGAGAGAATGAGGAGGTGGAGGATGAGCGGACTGAGCAAACGCGCATACGACGACGGCGCACGACCGACAGAAGAACAGACGGCTGAGCGGCGGCAGGCGGGTGGCGTGAAGGAAGAAGAACTGGGCGAGAAGGCAGCGAGCACATTGGGACCTGACGAGCGAGCGGTCGTGTTTGCGTATGCTCTCATTTTCGAATTCGCGCAAGAACATCACAAGCAACAACCGACATACAGCGCAAGCAGCAGCAACAGCACAGGCAAGAATACACCGAGATGCAGACGACGACCGTAATGATGAGCGTGGAGGTGGTGCTGCGCGAACACGATGGCTTGGCGTCGTGCCTCCACATCGCGCTCCTGATGGACGAGTACTTGGACCAGTCGCACAAGTGGACGATCGCGCGCGCGGCGTGCAGCGGCTATAGCACTCTGATTGAGCGACTCGGCGCGTGCAAGCAACCGATCAACGAGCGCCAACTCGACTGGGCGATGCGCACGGCGGCGGACAAGGGCGACCTGCGCACGCTGCAGTGGCTCAGCGCGTACCGTCCGCACTACACGATCTCGACGCGCGTGATGGACTCGGCGGCGTTTAGTGGACACCTGCATGTCGTTCAATGGCTGCACGCAAACCGCAATGAAGGCTGTTCTACGCACGCGATGGACAGCGCCGCGGCGTGCGGTCACCTGGAGATCGTCAAGTGGCTGCATGCGAATCGCAACGAAGGCTGCACGACCACCGCGATGGACAGCGCTGCAGCGGGCGGCCACCTCGAGGTGCTGCAGTGGCTCGCGGTGAACCGGAGAGAAGGTTGCTCGTCTGTGGCCGTGAACTTTGCACTTTTTAACGGCCATCTGGACGTTGTCAAGTGGCTCGAAGCGTACACAGCGGACGACAGCGACGACGACGACGCAGTGGATGCCGCAAGACCGAGACGCTGGCGCCGCGCGCGCCGTGTATCGTCCTTCCACGCGTACGAGCGACGCAGCAACTCGCGCCGAGGCTCGTTCTCCATCGCACTGGCTTAATCGAAGAGCTACAACCACCTACAAGCGAACGGCTTGCTATTTACTGATACGCTAATTATTGTAGAGCACATTCATCATATTTACGCATAACTACAATTAAATACACCCCCACTTCCTAACACATGAGCCGCGCGGTACGCATCCAGTACGATCGAAAAGTTCATTCGTGAGGCGGGGTGGAACGGTTTATCACTCGCAAGACGAGTGACGAGTGACGTGTGCAAAGCCACAGCAATGACGGCAAGTAAAGCAGCGGCGACGCTCGCAGCTTCAACAGCGACGCCAGCGGCTTTTCGTCCTTCTTCCACGCGCGCGCGGCCCTCTGCCGATAGCTACAGCAGCGCCAGCTGACGTCTACGCCCGTGAAGACAGCATGAAAGCCAAAGCATGCTTCGCTGAAAAATTGCGTTCTTCTTCATCAGAAGCGCGAAAATTGCTTTTTTTCTTCACGAGAACTGTGAAAAAATGTATGGTACTGCATAGCTCCTTAATTGCATAATTCCTGGACCCCAGCACTTCTCACATGGGCTTTTCACTGCAACAACGTATCGCAGGGTTTTTTGGGGAGGCAGGGATAGGGTAAGCATATGCGCCATGGGAGGGTTAGTGGCTTCTTTTCCACCTTGAAGGGTCGTGTGGCGCATGGGAGTTGCTTTTGTTTTGGTCCACCCTTCCGTTTGAAAAAGGCAACTTTCCTCTTTTGAAACGGACCAACCGCCATCACGCCACGTGCGCGCGCGTGCGTCCGGCAGTCACTCATTTCCTCTTTTGCAGCCGAGCGACCGCACTACACGACAACGCAGACAGCTCAGCAACCAACACCAAGAGCACACACACTCATTCACACGCAACGACAATGGCAACAGCACACAACTCCAATACCAGCACAGCCAAGCGCACGAGCACGCTCACGAGCGTCCGCGTCGTGGTGCGCGACTTGCCCGGCGCGCTCGCCAGCGACCTCGTGCCCGAGCTCATCGAGTCGTTCCTCGACTACTCTGTGCGATGGAACATCACACGCGCCGCCTGCGAAGGACACATGCACCTGCTCACGCGACTCGGAGACCGAGAGATGCCGATCACAGAGCGTCAGATGGACTGGGCCATGCGCGTCGCCGCAGACAAGGGTGACCTGCGCGTGTTGCAGTGGCTGACCACATACCGGCCAGAGTACACGATCTCGACTTCTGTAATGGACTCAGCAGCATTCGCGGGCAACCTGACAATCATTAAATGGCTCCACGAGAACCGCAGCGAGGGATGCACGACGCACGCCATGGATAGCGCCGCCGCGTGCGGTCACCTGGAGATCGTCAAGTGGCTGCACCACAACCGCTCGGAAGGCTGCTCGACTGCCGCGATGGACACTGCCGCTGCTGGCGGCCACTTGCGTGTGCTGCGGTGGCTGGACGCCAACCGCAAGGAGGGCTGCTCCACCGTCGCGATGGACTTTGCCATCTTCAACGGCCATCTGCACGTGGTACAATGGCTCAACGAATACCGCGCGGAGCGCTGTCCCACGAGCGCTCGGGCTCCAAGCGGACGACACGACAAGCGCCACGAAGAGCCACGAAAGCTGGTGCTGTTGTAAGCAAACGCTTTAGAAGAGGGTGAGGGATGCATCAGCGTTCACCAGAAGAGAACGAGAGGTGCCATGGCATTGTAGCAGATTCATATTTATCAGCAGAAGAAGACTTGAGAAGTTTATTTAACACAGAGACACCATTACATTACGTACAGACTCATGGTGCAATGGGCTTGTCATTTCGATCTACCGCAATAGCGTGATGCAGTCGAATGTGCGGCTGCACAAGTCAGCACCTTCAACTTGTCCTATGATAATCATTAAATTTAGTGCAGTGTCCTATTTTTGACCTGAAATTATCACTTAAGCCCTTGCATCCGAGCATTGACGAACATGACTCATCGCTGCTGCTGACGTCCGTCGCTGTGGTGCTGCGCGCCAAGCAGCACGCGTACCCTCCACTCTGGGACATCGCGCGCACTATCGAGTGCCTCTTGGACCAGTCAGGCCACTGGTCCATCCTACTTGCCGTGCAGGAAGAGCTGCCGCACCTGCTGCGTCGACTGATAGCAATGAACCGCGACATCAGCGTCGAGAAGCTCGGCGTTGCCATGCAGACCGCCGCGAAGAAAGGTGACCTGAGCGCTCTCCAAAGCCTGCACGCGTATCGCCCACAGACGCGGATCCCTAGAGCCGTGATGAACAAAGCCGCTGAGAGAGGGCACTTGCACATCGTCCAATGGCTCCACCACTCTACTGGCTCACATTGCTCAGAGAAAGCGCTGGAGAGCGCCGCCATGAACGGAAATCTGTACATGGCGCAGTGGCTCTACGAGCACGAGCGCGAGAGCAGCAGCAACGCCAAGCAGGCCATGCAGTTGGCAGCGCGAGGCGGACACGTGGTCATTCTGCAGTTTCTGGACGCCCAGCAGCACGACGGCTGCATGCGCACGGCGGCGATGCGCGCAGCAGAGTTCGGTCGCGTGTCCGTGTTGCAGTACCTGCAGCAGCGCCACCCCGACGAGTTTTTGACAAATGATCTGCTCGCGATTGCGAGAAAATGCAAGAAACCCAAGGTGGTCCAATGGCTGAGCGAGCCCTGACGTGCGTGTTAATGTGTGTGAATGAGTCAACTATCGCCTTGTGTGTGTAGCTAATGATCCACATCCCTGTTTCCTTCTCTCTCTCTCTCTCTCTCTTGTATCCTTTTAAAAGCCAAACCTGCGCGGAGTTCTCAATGGTGTGCGCGCACTGCTGCCGAGCGCCGCCGGGTCGCGCCGGCCAGGTGTCGCCATGTTCATGCGTTGCTTCTTGCTCTTCTTGGTCTCCAGGTCGCGCACGAGGAGGTCCGTGCCGCGCTCCTTCTCCAGCAGCGTCGTCATCTCTTCCTCCATGCTCTTGGCCTCCGCCTGCTCCTTTATGCGCTTGAGCAGACGCGACTTGTATGACTCCTTCACGCTGAAGAACATCGGGCCGAGCTCCGCGAGCCACTCGCCCTCCACGGCGGTCGTGCACTGCATGTACTCCTTTGTCGTGTAGATCAGCTCGTGGTAGACCACAAAGTCCGGCGTGTACCCGAGCCCAAAGAGTGCGGCACTCGGATGGAGGTTGCACGGCATGCCCGTAAGCATGTTCACGTACTCGCCGATGCCTTTCATCTGCGCCGAGTTGTAGAAATACGCCGAGCAGATCGCCTTGCGCACCACATCCCAGGAGCCGTCGCACGAGCGCAGCGCCACTTTCTGCTGCTTCATGATGTCTACGAGCTGCTCGCGCACCTCACGTGCCTTGCGCAGCCCCTTGACGTGGATGAAATGGTCCGAGCACCACTGGCTCGAGTACTGGTTCATCTTCCACTGGTTGAACACGTTCAGCAACGTGAGGTGGTCGCTCTCTGGCACGAAGAACTTCTCGCGCGCCGCGTCACTCTCCTCTTCGCGGTCCTTCGGCCGGAAGAACACGCTCGGCACCGACAGCATTGACACGACGATCAGCACTTCCGCCGAGCAACCCAGCTGCTCGCTGAAGAGCAGCATCTTGGCTAGCGGCGGGTCCAGCGGGAACACGACCATCTTCTTGCCGATCTCCGTCAACTCGCCCGTGTTATCTAACGCGCCGAGCACCCAGAGCTGGTACATGGAGTTCGTGATGTTATCCTGCGGTGGCGGGTCCATAAAGTCAAACTCCAGCAGGTTCTTCACACCGAGCGACTTTAGCAGCAGCACGATGTAGCCCAAGTTCGTGCGCTGGATCTCGGGGATCTGCGCCTCCAGCATTTCGTTCACGTACTGGCGTTCCGTGTACATGCGGTAGCTGAACCCCGGTCCCGTTCGCCCCGCACGTCCGGCGCGCTGATTTGCGTTCTGCTGACTGATCGGACTGATCTGCAGCGCATCCATGCCGATCTTCGGGTTGTACACCTTCACTTTGCAGAAGCCCGAGTCGATGACGTACTTGATGCCGTCGACGGTGAGCGACGTCTCGGCGATGTTGGTCGACACGATGCACTTGCGAATGTCCGACGCGTCAAAGATCTTCGCCTGGAGGTCTGCTGGCAGCTGCGAGTACATGGGCAGCACCATCAGTGGCGGCGCGCCGTCCACTTTGCCCATGCGCTCGGCGAGCATGTAGCAAGTGGCTTCAATGTCTTCCTGGCCGGTCATGAACACCAAGATGTCGCCTGGAGGGTGCGAGAGGTGGATCTGAATCACCTGCTTCACGGTCGAGTCCACATAGTCCTCACTCGGCGATTTCGCGAAATACGTCTCGACGTGGAACGTGCGTCCCGGGATCGTGTACATGGGCACACCGCCGAAGAAGTTCGCAAACTTGTCGGCGTCGAGCGTCGCAGAAGTCACGATGAGCTTGAAGTCGCTTCGGCGTTGCACCACCTTGCGCAGGATACCAAACAGCACGTCCGTGTTGAGCGCGCGCTCGTGGGCTTCGTCCATGATCACCGCCGAGTACGTATCCAGATCGGCCTCTCGAAGCGACTCGCGAAGCAGCACTCCTTCCGTCATGTACTTGACAATGGTTTTGTCCGACGTCAGGTCCTCGAAACGGATCGCGTACCCCACTTCTTCGCCGAGTACGACGCCCATCTCTTCGCTCACACGCTGCGCGACCGACATGGCAGCAACACGGCGCGGCTGCGTGCATCCGATCATCCCGTACTGCGAGTACCCCTCTTCATGTAGATACTGAGTCAGCTGCGTGGTCTTCCCTGACCCGGTCTCGCCCACGATAACGACGATCTGGTTCTCCCGGATGACCTGCAGCAGCTCATCGCGGCATTGGTAGATCGGTAGGAACTGGCGCTGCTGTTTGATGGTGCGCGTCTTGGCGAACTCACTCACCGCTTTCTGCTTCTTTAAGTGGGTCGAGAATTGGCTCTCGGCTTTGTAGTTCACGTTGTCCTCGCCGTCCTCGCCGTTCTCCTGCTTCTTTCTAGCTTCATCGTCTTCCTCGTCCGAGTTCTCGGCCGCCTTCACGCCGATCGCATCACCCATGCGCGAGCCGCCGATCTCCCAGAACCGCTTGCGCATCTTGGACCGCTCGCGCTTTTCGCGCACCTCACGCACCAGCTGACTGCCCTTACGCGCGCACACGGCCATGTCCGACGTCGGATCCTTTACGGTTGACACCATCTCGGTCTGCGTCGTGAACGATACGCGGCCGTCCAGGAACGGCGGCTTCGTGTTGTGCACCATGATCTGCACGCGCGCGTCCAGCTCCTCGTCGAACTCTGTGTCCACACGTCCGCTCGCGACCACGCCACTGGTCAGCAAACGGTTGTTTTCCCACGCCTCCTGGTCCACATTCAGCGCCGAGGCGCGCGCTGACATGCCTTTGAGCTTCGTCTCTCCGCGCGCACGCGTCGCCGCGAGCTTCTCCTCCATCTCGCGGAACTTTTGCTTGTTGCCCATGAACGCGCGCTCCTCATGCATCTCGTAGCCACCGGCTTCGTCGTTCAAGTAGAACTCGCGGTCGAAATCCTCCTCTGTCTCATCGTCGTATTGCTTCTTCGGCGCCTCGCGGTGTCTATAAGTGCTACGCTGACGGTCATTGTCCTCTGCCGCGTACCCGTATCTGTCTTCCACGCCGTCACTGCGTGACCCCGAGCGCGTCATGGGACTCGGCGTCGGGTGGTCCCAGTCGCTGCCGCCTCTGCTGCTACCTCTGGCGCTGCTACCATCGCGCTGTGTGCTGGGCGTTCTTGATGAAGAGGACGACGACCATCGGCCATCACGACCACGGGAGGATCTGTCGGGGGACCGCGACGACACGCTGCATAGGCGCTCAGGCTCGTCCCACTCGCTCGCATTAAGCGCAACAGACCGCTCAGAGCGCGCGCTCATCGTGCTCCGCGTGCTCGCGGCGGACCGGCGGTCGTAATTGCTACTACTAGCACTGCTGCTGCTGCTACTGCTGCTATATTCGCTGTCGCGGCGACTGCGAGGTGATTTATCGCGTCGTTCTGTCTTTCTCTCCTCTTCGCGTCGAGAGGCGCTGCTGCTGCTTCTGTTGTCATCACTGTCATCCGCAGTCTGTTGCTGGTTCTGTCGGCGCTTCTCCTCTGCTAGCCGGTCGAGCCCCAGCAGCGAGACACGCGGGCGAGCGTCGTCGCCACCTGTGTCCCTGCGTGAATTCCCAAAAAGCGCAGTCTTTCGATCCTCTCGAGACTCCACCTGCGACAGACGCTCCGATCGCGATCCGGATGCGCGCTCTCTGCTACGTCGACTGCTGCTGGATCTGCTGTTGCTGCTGTGGTGGGACGAGTTATGACTGCTGCGCGCGGACTCGCGGCTCCTGCTCCTGCTCCTGCTGCGGCGCGATCCCCGCGACTGCGACGAGCGGTACTCTCGTGCCATGTTTCTCTCTCCCTTGGCTCAACTTGCTTGCTTGCTTGATTGCCTGTTGGCGTGGGTTGGTCGGTCAATGAGGACAAGGTCGTGTCACTGCAGAGAGAGATTCTGTGCTCTTGTAGAGGGATATATAACACACAGCATATAAGCTGAAAGTGCTAAAGCACATTGTAGAAATGAAATCACATAATGAAACCAAGCTATCTATCCAAGTAAATACGGTTTTAACAAGGTCCATGGAAAATGCACTTTACTATAAGGAATTGCAGTCAGTTACGATGTTCTTGTAGAGATACTCGAAATAACATCACCTTCGTCCAAGTTCTTCCTCGCCAGCAACGCCAATCTGGACAGATCCGGCGAAGAAGTTGACGAAAGCTGATAGAGTTGACGAAGGAAACACAATTGCTGCTGTGCATGTGGGGAGCGGAGACGCCTCTTGCCGAGTGGCTGCGTCGGGGACTCACTTCTGTTGTCACCACCTCTCACTCTTCCAAGCGTACCTTGTCGGGGTTCAACTACTTGTAAGTCGGGGGCAAAAGAAGTATTACGAAATGACCGTCCTGTTCGTGTAGTTACTGACTGCCCTGCGCTAACTGCCTGGTCGCTGAGCACCATCCCGAGTCCGCGTCTCGAAACACGGTCGATTCTGCCGCGAGCAGTGGCGATTTGGCTCTGCTGCAATGGGTGAGTGAGAAATATCCGACACCAGGCTTCTATTCAGCCCGGAAGGCGATGAAGCGAGCCGCAGCGACTGGTAATCTAGAGGTAGTGGAGTATCTGTATTTGGTGCGGGGACTGGAGACTGGCGGAGCACAGTTTCCTCAACATCTTGAAGTGGCTGCACGCCAAGAGGTCGATGGAGTCAAAGAGTAAGAAGTGGACACCTCCGAACGCTGTGGTCTTCGCTGCAAAGAACGGACACCTAGAGGTTCTCCGATATTTGGCTCTCAGGTTGCCTCAGAGATTCTTGGATGGTGCGGTTGACGGTGCTGCGGAGACTGGACAAGTGAATGTGCTCCAGTGGCTCAGCAGGCGAACCAAAGCGTAGATCTCGGAGATGTCGCTGCGTCAGGCTGCTCAAAATGGCCACCTGGGAATCCTGCGATGGCTCTCCGAGGCATATCTGTGCGTCGTCATCAACTTCTGTGATCCGAACCTGTTGAAAGATATGGCTGGGTACAGGTAGCTCGAGGTCGTGAAGCGGCTTCTCGACTATGAACTCGCAAGCGATGATTCCGTTGTTACAGCCATTAAGGTCGCTAAAGATACTGGAAATGACGAAATTGTGGAGCTTCTTAGGGATTTCGCCGTAGCGAACCGGCGGTGCTGCTACAGCGATGAAGACGAGTACACGGATTTCGACTGCACTTCTGCTGACGCGTACAACAATTCTGGCGACTTTAGCGACCATAGTGAGTATGGAGACTGGTATGGATTCGAGTATCCGTTCAGCTCTTGATACGAAGATTTGACGAGTGCGAATGAAGTGGAGGAACTGCAGAGTCAGGGGTCGGATCTTTAACCAGAACATCTCTACGTCTGTTCTCTACTTGGTGGACGCGATATTTCCTGCTTTGTCCTCCTCGTGGTTGCGTAGGTAGCACCTGCCGAACGTCCTCAGCAGTTGGTGTGTCACCGCGGCACAGTGAGTGCTCGCGAACGAAATGGAGCGATCGCTTCGACTGGCTCCGTCAGCCTTTGTCGAGGCTCACAATCAACTTTCTTTTTCCAGTGCGAGTGAACGCATCTCCGCTATCTACTGACACACGGGTGGTTCATCCACTCTGAGATCCAATTTGCGCTGCGCAGTGCGCCGAATTCACCACGAGCTCAACTTGACTTTCCCTGTGCAAATGGAGCAGATGAATGAGAGATGGGATTGATGAAATATGTGGTAAATTATGAATAATCGTTCTAGATTTGCACAAACTCTAGTCAACATTCAGGCGACCACTCGACAAGGTCAGGAAGTCTCGGCCACAAACTCCGCCTTGAGTATCCACTTCCGTCCGCGACACTCGGCCATGTCCCTCAGCAGGTTGCGAAACACCATCTTGTCCTTTGGCGCGATGAGGTTCGCAAATGCCTCCAGAATGTCTTCGGTCGTGACGCCATCGCGTCTTCGCGGGTCGGTTCTGGACGGTGTGAGGAACGCGTGCAGCTGCTTGGTCATCTCGTCCACCGTCATGAACCCGTTCTTTAGAGCGGGACCGCCCAAATTCCCTACTGACGACGGTGCGATGCCATTCTTGCGCATCTTGATCTTCGCCAGCATGTCCTTCGACGAGAGTGTCTTCTGTGCAAACGGACTGGCACTTTGGGCCGATGATGACGTCACTCTGTTGCGTCTCACACCGCCAATGATACTGGACGATGACGGTGACGCCACTGACGAAGATGAACTTGACGCAAGCGACTGTCGGCCTCTTGCCACGCGGTTCCCAAACCGTCCAACTCGCTGAGACGGATCGCCGGCCACGCCACTGCGACCTGTCCACGTTGGCGTGAACAGACTCTCTCGCTGCTGACGGATCAGAGCACAGGATGCGCGCAATGAGTTCAGCGCCGACTTGGCGATCTTTGTCGACTCCATGTCGATCAGATCCGCTTCCTGGTTCTGCACGCCGTCGCATTCGACTGCGTCGTGGTTGAACACGCCGCGAATGCCTTCGCCGTCGAAGAGCTTCTTCAGGATCGCGTCGTTGTCACCAGCACTGGCGCTGTTTGATCCCGCTTCTTTGTCGTAGCCCACATCGGCAGCATCGTCAACTTGAACCTCTTCATCTTCGTCCTCTTCTCCTTCTTCCTTAGGTTCGATATCTCCACTAACATCACCAGCAGGAACAGCAGCGTCCAGAGGGTTCTCCACATTCCCTCCAATAAATAAGTCGTTCGTCTCTGCTCCCTGGTCCTTCTCATCCCCCAGCACGAACAAATCTCGCAACGAATGTTTGTTGAAGCACCGCTTGCGCTTGGCGTCATGCAGCACTTTCGTGGTCAAGTACTGCTTGAAGATCTGTCGGTGGTAGATCCTCTCTTCGATCGTGCCGCTCGTGATCAGTCGGTAGATCGTCACCTGCTTCGTCTGACCAAGCCGCCATGAGCGCTCGCGAGCTTGCAGGTCGGTCGACGGGTTCCAGTCCGGATCAAAGATCACAACACGGTCGGCGCCAATCAGATTGATTCCAATTCCACCAGCGCGGGTCGTGAGCAAAAAGATGAAGATCTTGCTGCCGTCCGCATTAAACGCGTCCAGCAGTGACTGCCGCTCCTTGACGCTCGTCGTGCCGTCCAATCGGCAAAAGCAGTATCCAAGCCGCATCATCATGCTCTCCAAGATATCAAGCATCTTGCGGGTCTGCGAGAAGAGCAACACCCGATGCCCCTGCTCTTTCCATAACGACAGAATCTTGCCCAGCACTATCATCTTCCCACTGCTCTCAGGTGACCCGTAGTCTTCGATTTCGCTACTCAGGGTCCTGTAAGCTGTCGCACCGTGGTCACCAGCAGTGGATAGCAAGTCTGGGTGGTTGCAGATGTGCCGCAAGATAGAAATTGCTCGAAAAGGACGAATGTCGCGCTGAAGCACAGAGGCCACCTCGGGCGAGTTCAGATACGTCTGGTAGGTGCTTCGCTGCCGGGAAGTCAGGCTGCAGAAGAGGATCTGCTCCATCTTCTCGGGCATCTTGGTCACGTGCTGGATCTCCTTCTTCGTCCTCCGCAGCAGGAACGGGTTGATCAGGTCCTTCAGCACCAGCGCGCACTTGTACGCCATCAGCACCTGCATCTTGGACGCGTTCGCATACCCACCAGTGCGGATCGGCAGCACGAACTCATCGTCGAAAGTCGGCAGTGTGCCCAGTTTCCCAGGATACACAAAGTCAAAGAGTGACCAGAGCTCGCGCAGGCGGTTTTGGATCGGCGTGCCCGTGAGGATGATTCGATGCACAGTCCGGAACTGTTTACACACGAGTGTGATCTCGGCGTCCGGGTTGCGGATCCGGTGACCCTCATCGAGCACCACGTAGTCCCACTCCACGTCCATGAAGAGCTCCTGGTACTGGCGCACATTCTCATATGTCGAAATGACGACGCCGCCGCCATTGCCAATCGTGTGATTTTCGTCATCACCATCGCCTCCCAGTACTTCCTGGATTAGCTGAGTGTAGGTTCTGCCAGCGAGCGTCATCCCAGATCCTGATCCATGTAGCAGCACCACGCGCATCATCGGGTACCACTTATGGAACTCGCGCACCCATTGCAGCAGTACGGACGCAGGGCACAGCAGGAGCACCGTGCGCACGCGGTGCATATGATGCATCGCGCCTAGAAACGCTGCGATCTGCACAGTCTTCCCTAGCCCCATTTCGTCGCCCAAAATGCCGCCAGTATTGCGCTCGTGCAGGTGGTGCAGCCACTCCAAGCACTCCTTCTGGTGCGGAAACAGGTGCTCGTAGATGTATGTGGGTACAACGAGCCCCGAATCCGTTTGCATCGTGTCGTCTGGCGCGTAGTACCGCTCTTCGCCCTCTGTATCGGTCGCTGATGCGATTTCTACGGCCAACGCGTCGTCCGCTTGGTCCTGTGCAACAGGAACTTCGTCGTGGAAGTCGCCATCGTCCAACAACTCGTCGTCTCCACCTTTCTCTTCTTCTTCTTCGCCCAACTCTTCTCGACATATCCGTTGTTTGGGGCGCGGGTTGTTGTAGAAACTCACGCGCTCTTCGTGAATTGTCTTCTTGATCGTGCGCTTAAAGTCCTCAATGCGCTTTGCGAAAGTCACTGTGCAGCCGTCGTCAAGCCAATTCTTCGCGTCTTTCTTCTGCTTCTTCAAGCTCTTGAACTTGCCGCCGCTCGGCGAGTCCATTTCGAGCACTTCTTCATCGTCTTCTTTACCACCGTCATCAGCATTCTCATCTGGCATGTATTCCTCCTCTTCGTCGTCCTCTGCATCATCGGTTCTGCTCCTTGTAGCTTTCTTTTTCGTCTTCCTCTTGCTGTCGTTGGTGCTTTTGCTAGCGCTACTGCTCTGCCTCAGTCGCTTCTTAGACTCATTCTTCTTTTGCTTCGCCTGCTTCTTGCGCTTCCCACTCGGCACGCCAGGCACGTAGTCCGAATCATCCGAGTGCGCTTCGTCGCTGCTCTCGATCTCTTGCTCGTTATTCTCGTTAGCCAGGAAGCGCGAGGGCGACGGCGGCGGCGTCACCTGCTGCTCTTCCACTGTTACTGCTAATGAGGAAGCGCTCATGTGCGTCTGTATCTATAAGATGAACACACCTAGAGGCACAGGCAGCCTGGTCTGCAGCTGCTGGTAGCTGAAGCTGCAGGTTGATGCGGAAATGGAACAAGCTGACGCAGTGGCTTGATTGTCGTGTTGCCTTCGCGAGCCTTCTGCTCAGTTCCCGCACTATTTTCGCTGAACAGCGCAATGAGCGCGCGAAAACGAACCGCGGTCCACTGAACCGTGGTTGGGACAGGTGAGCCGTTTTTTTAGTACCTTTACTCAAACAATTACCTCAATAAACATACAAACTATAATACAATTTTTACCTTTATATTTTTATCAGAGGTGAAAACCGGCGCGACTCACTTGCATCCTCCTTCTTCAAATTGGCCTGCCCCTATCAATTGGCTTCTACAATGCAAATGCGGCACCGAGCCATTCGGCAGCAGATCTTCTTCAGCCGATTACCCCGCGCCATGAGCTCTTCGTCCGCCGCGTTCCAGTGGCGCCACGGCACAGAAGACGCACTCGCGCAGAGCGTGCGCTCGTTCAACGCGTTCCTGCGCCAGGCCAAGAGCGATCTGCACGATATTGTCGACAAGGACAGCAGCGCCAACAATGGGAAGGTGGTGCATGTCATGATCGGCAACGAAGCCGCCGACGCAGATTCGATCGTCAGCTCGCTGGTGTACGCGAACTTCAAGCACCACGCCAAGGCGCTCACCGCGCAGGACCATGTTGATGTGTACGTGCCAGTGCTGCCGATCCCGCGTGAAGAGCTCGTGTTGCGCTGCGACGTGTCATCACTGTTCAGTAAACTTGAGATCGACCTGGACGCGATCTTGTTCGTGAACGAATTCCCATGGCAGCACGCGGCATTTGAAAAGGGCAAGAACGCACAACTGAAGCTCACGCTGTTGGACCATAACGCGCTCAACCCGAAGCGCATGATACCACCGACGCAGCAGCAACAACAGAGCGAGATCGGGCAGGTCGTGGAGATCTTGGACCACCACATGGATCTGGGCAAGCACCCTGCAGCCTCCGTGCGGGAGATCGCGTTCGCAGACGGCCAGGCGCTCGTCGCGTCCAACTGTACGCTCATAGCGGAGAAGATCATCGCGTTCAACGCAGAGCACGGCGGCCGCAACAACGAGGTCTTCGCACTCTCCTCGACGCTGCTGCTCGCGGTCATCGCGCTGGACAGCGTCAACTTCAACCCGAGCGCCAAGAAAGTGACCGCGCGCGACATTGCGGCCGCGAAAGAGCTAGAAAAGGCTGCGTTCGCGTCGAAAGAGGCGCTCTTCGAGTGGCTCCAGGCGGAGAAGTTCAACCCAGCGCATTGGGCGAAGTTCTCCGTGCGCAACTGCCTCATGTGCGACTACAAAGAGTTCGGGGACGCCTCGAGCACTGGACTGTACGGCGTAAGCTCGATCCTCATTGACCTCGACAAATTTGTGAATAAAGCGGACTCGAGCGCTCAGCTGACTGAGCAGTTGCAGGCGTTCGCGCAGGAGAACCACCTAGCGTTCCTGCTCGTGATGACGATGTTTGTGGACACGGACGGCGCGCGCCGACGCCAGCTGCTCTTCTACGAGCCGAGTGGCAATAACAACGACATCACGGCCAAGTGTGTCCGCTTCCTCGAACAGGAAGGCTCGCTACAGCTGGAGCGCGTCGATCTGCCAGCCTCGCACGTGGACGCGCGCCTGCAGGCGTTCAACCAGCGGAACGCCGGCGCGTCGAGAAAGCAGGTTGTGCCGCTCCTGCAGCTCGCGCTCTCCGGCAAAGGCTCAGGTGAGAACAGCAAATATTGAGCAAATCGAAAGAGCGAGAGAGCGAACGGCTGACAATAAGCTTCCAAGTTGTTAATGCGATGTGTTTATGAGTGTAATATGTGTTGGTTTGGCTATAAAGACGAATTATTAGGAAATGAAAAATCAACCCACTATCAGTGACGGCGGCGTTAGGCTCGAACGCACAGCTGGAAACTTCAAAGATGACGACCGATCCAATCCCTGCTCCCATTGCTGGCTCCTCTCTCCATTGTTGATGAGGACGCTCGTTCGCTCTCCCTTCTACTACTGGGATTCACATGATGGTGCACTTGGCCTTGTGGCCTTGGCGCGGCTGGTATTTCTCCAAGTACTTGAGCTGGCGCAGATTGATTGCGCCGCGACGGAATTTGCGGATGTGCTCCACGGCGTTGATCGGATCGAGCCCGAACTCGATGAGCGCGATAGCAACAAGCACGGGGGCACTGCATTTCGAGTCACACGAATAGTTCGCATACAGTTAGACGCTGCAAAAAGAATCCAAGAGTGTCAACCCATCGAAACAAGCAGGCAATCAGAAACGCACCGTCCGAGACCCGCGACGCAGTGCACCGCAATGGATTTGTTGGTCTTCGAGTCGATCTTGTTGTCCTTGAAGCAATCCGAGACAAGGTCGAGCCACTTGTCGAGGATGTCGGCGTCTGGGGGCTCGCCATCGGGAAACTCCAGCTCGTGGACCTTGATGCCAGCGGCCTGCACCGACTCGCGGCTGTACGTCACCTCGCAGGCGCGCACGAGGTCCGCGACGTTGTTCTTCTTGAGCTCCTTCAGGTAGAGATGGAGGTTGCTGTCGTTCGGCGCGTCCATGATGACAAACGACAGGTGCTCCCACTGCACGAGCGTTGGCTTGTTGGTCGGTGCGATCATCGTGAGTGAAAGAGTGCGTGAGTGCGTGTGTGTTGTTCCCTTCTTCCGCTGTGCTGCGTTTGCTACGCGTCCTCTCGTGCGTCAAAGGCGCTCCGTGGTCTGTCTTCTAACGTGGTGGTTTGTCGCCTCCTCTCGTGTGAATTGCAATCGGAACGAAACTTATCCCATCCGTTGAAATTCTGCGCTTCGTCCGGAGTGACGTGGTCCCGTTATGGTGGCTGCGTTGACGGATCGACTGCTGCTCAAAGTGCGGCGGCTGGGGGCTCGTTCGACTGGGAGCGCGCGACTTCGGACGCGCTTCCTCGACCGCTGCTGACGCTTCGCCACGCTTGCTGCTTGCTCTGGTGCTCGCTCGGGACGACCGCGCGACGACGACAGAGACGACGGACGGACGGGTGGACTGGGACGGAAAAGCGAGTGTGCTTGGGGGCAGATAGTGAGACGAATGGATCGCTTGTGTTGCGCGCCGCCCGCTGTCTCTTGCTTCCGTTCTCTTCTGCTGCTGCTGCTGCTGCCTCTCGATATAGACGGCAGGTGGCGAATATATATATCCGCTTCTACGATGCGCTGCTGGCTGCTTGGCTTGCTTTTGTTTTGTATGGGCAGAAGGCGGCTGGCTGGCGTTTTCTTTCTTTCTTTCTGTTGGTTATGAGTTTCTCCCTTGAAATTTCGAGATTTCTGGTTTCTCTTCTGATAGATCCAGGCTGGCGTTTTCTCCAGGTACAGTCAAATTTTAGGCAATAAACCTAAATGTTAGCTTTCGAAGTGATGTTTTCTGCCTTCTGGGTTGCTTTTTGTGTTGTCGCAGATGATTGTACGTACCGCAGCCAGTCAGACACACAGCTGTCCCTTCGCTCTGTGATGTTTTGCAAAGAGGACGCAATTTGGGTTTTATTCTGCAAAAGAGATTCTGAGTTGCAAAAATCGAGTGATCAAATTCAGCTTTCAAAGTAAAATTTTATGCATTTATTTACACGGCTAACCTTGTCTATGTATGATATTTGTGCGGGCGCTAGTGAAAGCTAAGTTTTCGTGAATTTTAGGTTTAATGTTGTCAAAAGTGTAAAATGAACCCCTTTTGCAAGACAAAAGCCAAAGTATTCTCTTTTGTAACCAAACCAGCTCTGTGTGCAGCGGCCATAAAAAAATACCCCCTCTGGCTTCAAATGATGGACTTAGACCGCGCCGTTTGCCGCGTTCCCGCCAGGGCCATTGCGCACCTCATGCACACCACACACCACCACAACAGCTCGCATTATTTTAACGAAAGCGCTCCTATTCCAACGAATTGATGTTAGTCGCGCCGCAGTGTGTTGCACACGGCTTCCCTTGCGCTGCTCGTGTTGATCGTCGTGCTTGTCTGCGAAACGCGATCTTTAACAGCAGCAGCAGCATCCGACTTCTTGTGGTACGGTACCAAACCTCAGAAGTCAACGTTGCAGAAGTTCTCAACGACAGCAAATGCAACATGCTGCATGTCGCGCGGAGGACATCAGAAGAATATCAGCAACGTTGTTGTTGTGCAGCTCACTAGCTCACCTGAGAGCGATCGTGAGCATTTTTGCATGCAGCGCACGACCACATGCAGAGACAGACACGCCAAGCAAAGTTCTTGGTGGCTCTTGGCGGCGGCGCAATGTGCACAAGCGTGCCCCAGTCTATTTGATGGTGTCTATTGTGAGAGTAAAGAGATTTTTGGAACTGGAGAAACAAACAACATCAATTTGATATGCTGTTTCCCAGGTTTTCGGCTGAATGTGAAGTGCGCTTCCTTTACGTGGTCCACGCACATTCATCTGCTGAATGTGAATGCGCGTGAATGTGAAGTGCTCAATCAGCTGTTTCATTTCAACCACGATCTCATTTTTTCTCCAATCACAGACCTCCAATCTATCATTCTGTTCTCTGATTGGCCAAGACGCCGCGTTGAATGCAAATGGGAGGGTCCTGAATGCAGAAATCAATCTGCACACACTCGCCCGCTTCCTTCAACTCACGCACGACCCATACGACGAGAAAGGAAGAAGCCCAGCCGCATGCCACGAAGCGCTCATTTGCCATTTTGCTGCGGCGACGACAAGCGACCAAGCGACTCTCAAGCGACCTTCAGGACCCTCTGCTCTCCATCTTCACGCATCCCCCATCTCTCTCTCTCTCTCTCAAGATGAGCAAGGTGGCAGCAGTGGCGCGCACCGTCGCGTACAAGTGCAATGTCGTGCACTCGGTGGCGCTCAACAAGCTCGAGATCCTCCAGCCCGGACTCGTGGGCGTCAACCAGGACGGCAAGATCACGTTCCTGCTCGACCTCAACAAGCACGCGCTCGCGGACGCGCACTACGACGAGCTCGTAGACCTGGGCGACAAGCTACTCGTCCCGGGCTTCGTCGATGGTCATGCACACGCGCCGCAGTACTCGTTCATCGGTGTCGGCATGCACCTGCCTCTGCTTGACTGGCTTGAAAAGTACACGTTCCCGTACGAGTCCAAGTTTGAGTGCGTCAAGTACGCCAAGTCGGTCTACTCGAAAGCGGTGAAGCGCCATTTGTACAATGGCACGACCACGTGCTCGTACTTTGCCACGATCCACCTTGAAGCTTGCAAAGTGCTCACCGACATCATTGACGAGCTTGGACAGCGCGGATACGTTGGCAAGGTCAACATGGACCGCAACTGCTCTGATCCCCTGCTGGAAAACACGCAGACGTCGATTCAGCACACGCGCGAGTTTGTCGACTATGTGCACGGCAAGAAGAACCCGCTCCTGACGCCAGTGATCACGCCTCGATTTGTGCCGAGCACGACCTCGAAGCTGATGAAGGCGCTTGCCGAAATCTCCCGCGAGCACGAGCCAAAGCTGCCGGTGCAGTCGCATTTATCTGAAAACCGCGCGGAGATTAGCTGGGTCAAGAGCATGCACCCAGAATGCGAAAGCTATGCGGCGGTCTACGACGACCACGGACTTCTGCACGACCGATCCTACATGGCGCACTGCATCTGGTGTAGCAAGGACGAGCGTGAGATCCTTCATTCGCGTGAAACCGCCGTGATCCACTGCCCAAACTCGAATTTCTCACTCAGCAGCGGCGTCTTGAACGTTCGACGACTGATCAAGGAAGGCATCAAGGTCGGTTTGGGCACGGATGTGTCTGGCGGATACTCGACTTCCATGCTGGATGCGATTCGCCAAGCAGTGATCGCCTCAAAGCTCGTGTCAATCGGCAACGGCAGCGCGCATGAGGAAGAAGACACCCAAGAGTCGCTCACGTACGCTGAAGCCTTCCACTTGGCGACTGTTGGCGGTGCAGAATCTCTCGGACTTGCTGACAAGGTCGGCAACTTCCTGGTCGGCAAGGAGTTCGATGCACTCGTCGTGAACCCGTACTCGGACAACAGTCCGATCGACGAAGCGCAGGACGCCAGCGAAGCCGCCGACGTGCTGCAGACGTTCCAGAAGTTCCTGTTTCTCGGCGACGACCGCAACATCGAGACAATATTCGTGGGCGGAAAGAAAGTGAAGGAAACCGCCAAGTAAAAGAAGAGAAAGAAGCCCATACGCCTGGAAGGAAGTTGGTGAGTAACGCATCCTCTTCATTTTGAAACCAGGCGAGAGGACGGAGACTTATCTATTAAATACACAGCGAGCAGCATACAAACACAAATGATCTTGTTTTTCGGGACGAGGTAGAGAGACATCGGTGGACGTCAAAGGTGACATGCAATTCTACTCGTAAATCCTCGCTCGTAGGGCATCTGTGTGCGCTTTTAACATGTGCACGGGCTCATTTGCGTCCACAAGACTCAAAAGCGTCGTCTGCTCCTTCCATCTCGCGAGGCAGCCAAGACGGAACACCACAGCCGTCTTCGCTTCAGCAATTCCCACGATTCCAGCTGTTCCATGCCGCTTGCATGAGCTTTGCTGTCGCCGCTGGGCGATCATCAGAAAGCTGATCGTCACAATGATACTGTAACACGAACGACAGGTACGTGCTGTATGAATGAAGACCCTAAACAGTGCGATTTGGTGCGGGTAAACGTTACATATTTTATTTCCTATCGTTTTTTTATGCGGTCGATCAAAACAAATGCTTGAACTAGAGACGCAAAGCCAAAACAGCAAAACAGCGTGCGCACGAGTGAAGCGCACCGCGTGCGTGGCCGTATCTCTCCAGACTCTTTGCATTTCCCAAAAGACTCATGTTTGGTTGATATCTCGTTTCTTGTAGCCTTCTCTCTCGTTATCTCGGCATCATTGAGGCCCCCAGTCCCAAGAAGACCGAGAGGACCAATCTATCTGGCGATGATGCAGGTGATGGAGAAAGAAGGACGGACAACTCACGACGCTCGCTTACTGGAGCTTGCCGAGGATGTCTTCGTCACGGAACAGGTGGAATTCGTCCGCACCGAGCTTGACCAGGCTGCCGCCGTATTCTGGGAGCAGCACTTTGTCGCCGACCGCGCTCTGCACTGGGATGAGCGTGCCTTCGATGGTGCGGGCACCAGGGCCGACCGCGACGACCTCGCCTTCGTTCTGCTTCTGGTTGTCCGCGTCTGGCAGGTAGATGCCGCTCGCCGTCTATTTGTGCGTCAAGTCACAAGCAATACGCGCTATCAGTCAGTCTCCATGTCCATGGAACGCATACTGTCATAGAAAGATCGCTTCCGTACCTTGACGGCTGGCTCAATGCGCTTGACGAGCACGCGGTTGCCGAATGGGATCAATTTGCGGAGCGAGGACTGCATGAGGACACACACGAGAGAGAGAGAAAAGGGGAGAGGCAAGTGTTAGTGCTGATGCTGTTCTTACTACTGCTGCTGGTGGTAGAGGCGTCATGCACGCGCGCATTGCGGCGGGCGGGCGGGCGGGCGGGTGGCATTTCTTACCATAGTGAGCTGCTGAGGTGAATCTGTGTGGTGAGCGCGAATTCGAAAACTGAGCGGTGATTTGGCAACACCCACCAACCAGAGGCTGTGAGGTTTGTAGAAGCAGATGGCCGAATTATGCAAGCTAGTGGTGAAAGAGAATGTTTAAAACAATTTAACGTTATTTATGTATGTGAAAAGAAAATTCAATAGACTGTTTGAAACACACTCTAAATTTGGCTAACGCTCACACAATGTCAGCGCTTTTTGCGCTGCTTCAAGGTCGATTGTTCCAGAATCTCAATCTCATCGGACAGATGATGATGGATTGAGCATCAAGGCTGTGAGGTGACATGACACGTCTGAAGATGTGCAGACGTGCAGTGTGCGGCGGTATTGCCTGCGATAAAACGGCGTGCTGCAGCAGTGCTGGTTTCTGCCTGGCATGATCGTACACAAACATGCTGGCCGGCTGAGCCGCCTCTGCGCGGTGCACCAACTGCTGCGGAACGCAATCAAGTAGCAAGCAATTGCTCTTCATCGCCAGCTTGGCCATGCTCGAGATCAGCGCCGTCGTTTGCTGCGCTCTTCTCACACTCAGTGATCAATGCGACACAAACGTACAGTACATCCGTGGTATCACGTGGTGGCGACGGAAAGAGTTCTGGCGTTCAACGTGGCAGCGCATGTGCTGCTGGTGGTCAACCTCTCCGTCACGTGACTGTTGGACATCACGCTGGACGTCTAGGCACTGCTGTGCCTGCACGCGATGAAGCGCGCGAGCCGTGTTTCGAGACGCGGACTCGGGATGGTGCTCAGCGATCCACTACATCGCGTCCAGCTGGTCGGCCTCTCCTGCAGCGTCAAGAACTCGGCTCCAGATCACAGTTGGGTTTCACATGCACCCACTGGAGAATGTGGACGTGCCCACAGGAAGCAATGCGACGAAACACTCGAAGGCGTCCGAGAGCTCGCCAGTGACCGAAAACACTGGTTTCTTATAGAAAAACGCCTCCGCCAGCTGCAGATCGCCGCGCTCAGCAGCCAGAAGCGCGTTCTTCTCGCGAATGGCGCCGCCGAACGCTGCGATCCGGTGCATCACGTGGAGAACCCCCATCACATCAGCAGAAGAGACTGGGAGGTTCGTCTCCATTCACTGCAACACCAGCGCCACCGTGTTCAACACGGTGAGGAGAAATCCGAGATGCTGTTTTCCCGAGTGTGAGGATGTGTGTGACTGAGCAAGTAACAGTTTTAATCCTATCAGCTCCACCCTTTCTCATTATCAGCGAACAGGCTCACTACTTGCTTTTGCGCCAGTCATCATCACTCACCATACATCTGCTTTTTCTTGGTGATCTCCATCAACCTTGACTTTGTTGGGTTCCGTCACCAAGTGTGATAGAGGTTCTTATCGGACGAGCCACAACCATTTTGCTTCATGAAGAGCGTCGTGAGCGCACGATGTCTCAAGTTCGTTCAGATAGCCGATTCATCCTCTTGGTCGCAATGGCGTCAATGTAGTACTGTAATACAAGGGGAATGTAGCTATTCCATAGTTAGAAGAAGTGTTGTTGTACCATCGAGTCGTAGTAATTCAAGTCGCGCCAAAACACGCGTCGTCGAAGATCGTCGGCTACAAGCTGGAAGATCGACGCTACCATGAACGAGTCCAACACGCCTCGCGTCGTTTCTCTACGGTGAGGAATGGCGCTCAAGAACGCCAATTTGCTTCTTAGAGGCATCGAAGATGACAGCACCTCTCCCTGATGCTCCTCCTCAACACGTGCACACAGAGATTGCATCTCGCGCTTAGCTTTATCGCTTAAGCGTGTCTCGTCTGGCTTCATGAGCTCGAGGAATCGTATTTTCTTGTTTCCGTGCAGCACTTTCAACATGATAAAGATAGCTTCGGGGCCATCCCGCGCTTCAACAGCCGAAGTTCTCGCAGCGCTGGGATTCTCGTGGGATCTGTCAGGAAATCTGCGAGCTTCTGAAAAACGCGATCACTGAAATCGTTCCTGTTCAAGTCCAGCGAGAGCAAGCGGTCGCCAACGTCTCCGCCTAGAGCGTCTAGCAGTAGGTTCATTGCGTCGTCTTTGAGCTTTTCCTCGATGTTAGCCATCGCCAGATGCTCCAGATTCACGCAGTGCCTCAAAACGACTAGAAGGAAAATCTCTTCGCGATCGTCGACGGAGGAGTGCGACACGTCCAAGTAACTGAGGTGGTGACCCACGTGCTCGATGAGAATGGCAAACGCTTCGCAGGACTCGTCGCCCAGGCAGCTTTTCAACGAGCTGGAGGTGGAGGTCGCTCCTGCTGATGTCTTCGTGCTCCATTTCGAATACTTGGCCGTCATGTACCCACCCAAAATCGAGTCCAGGAAGCACAACGCAGGTCCAGCCGCGCTCCTGTCAAAGCGCTTCTACCAGCATCTCCTGCCCCAGCACCAACATCGCCTTGCTTGATACGACAGGTGGAAAGTTTCCCCTCAGGTAGAGGCTCGCGTTGTTTCGATTCTTTCCAGAGACAAACCAACTCGCCAGCAGAGTCCCGTAGTGCCCTGACGAAAGCTTCGATATCGACAAGCTCCAGTGAGTTGTGGGACAGATCCAGTTGTTTCAGGCTGTTGAACGGGGTAGTGAGTCTCCTTGAGCGCGGATAGAAGGTGCCGAACGCGAACTATCGCCAGCACTACGCGCAGTCCTCTTCCTCCTCGGCGTCCGTGACGGTGTTCTTCAAGGAGAGAGTCTCCAAAGCGTTCTCGTAACGGAACGCTAAGCAAATGCTCATCATGTGCTTGGGCCAGAGTTGGGTGTTGTTCAGGGTCAACGCCTGAACTCCACTCGGCTACTTCGGTGACTCTGCATCAGCACTCACAGTGAATGAACTGGGACCTGTGGCGAGCTCCGCCGCTATAACCAGCTGCATGGCCGTGGTCAGTCCGTCGTTTACCACACCCCCATCGAAACACCGTCCTCACCGCGTCGACCAGCCGCAGACTCGGGATCTTGTACACGCACTGGTTCTTCTTGAGGATCTCTTCGAGACAACCAAAATGCTCCTCTTCCATGTCTCGGTAGCTCAAGTCCAGGTGGTTGACCGCAAATTGGCGAGTCGGACTCGCAAACACTCAGCCCAGAAGGACTCCCAGAAATCGAATAGACTCGGGTGTCGTTCTGTGCTCCTGGCAGGTGCCGGGTCGATTCATAAACTCGCTCGACGGCAACCCGGCGAATGCAAGGCTGACGGAGATCACCTGGTTGGGGACAACACGGCGCGCTCCTGCGCGTACTCTTCATCAAGCCCGTGCTCTGGTGGCGTCGTGAAAAAGACCACGAACGCTTCCATGTGACCCTTCATTACGAACCCCACGCGGTTGAAGTTGATCCGGAACACTGGGAAGCTCTCGTCCTGGGCCGTCGCAAGCCAGTCGTCGTCATTGGGGGGCGGCCGTCCCTACTACTTCGCCAGAGCATGTCGGTAGCCAAGATGCCCCTTCATAGACGCATATTGAGCTGCATGAACGTGTTTAGGCGGAATGAGTGTGCCAGGACGATCGAGAGCGCCGCGAGTGCGTCCGGCAGCCCCTGGTCCTCGACTCCGCCTCCCTTTCGTGTCTTGTCGTTCGGCGCTTCAAACTCCATACGAGCGCGGCTCAGCGGACCGCGCCGCTCGCACTCCTTGTAGCGAATGAGCTACCTAAGGCTGTCGAGGATGGTAGTTGAGGATATACTGCGTCTCGGTGGTGGCGCTTTCGGCGCCATGCGTCCGTCTAACTTCAACCTCGAAGATCACCAAATACACCAAGTTGAAGAGTTGGGGGTATTCTGTTTGGTGGGTAAAATATGCTGCGTGAAAGGGCGTGAAGAAAATATTTTTGTACTTGGTATTTCTGAGATATCTATTTATTTTGAACAGAGTAATGTTAGCCGAAGGAAGTCATCTTCGACTGGTGGATGCGAGGATGGAGGCAGCGGTTTTTCTGTTTCTCATGAAGGTGTGTGTCGGCGAATTGCGTGAAGATAGAGCAAGTGTCACCACCGCGAATGAACAAACCTTCGGGTGTAAGGGCACTGTAGGGTTTTTCCAGTGAGGTGCAATGGGGACAAGATCCGAGCGACGGGCCTCTGTTGTGTGCTGAGTATTCGATCAAACTGTCATTCTAATAAATAGGCAAAAGTCTAAAGCACAT